>PITA01003723.1:0-136703 GCA_004023965.1 Spilogale gracilis
TGGAATGAAGGTTTTTAACAATGTTGGCTGTGTCACCTCAGTCAGGTTATGGAAACTTTGAGGTGCTTTTCTTATCTTACGTAGACTTCAGATGCTTGAGACTTTTAAAAATGAATTAACCATTTCAGACAGTGTCTTGCACATAGTGGGGGCTTAATAAATGATAGCTCTTGGTTTGTTTGCTGCAAAGGCACAAAACAATATTACCTGAGGGACTTGGCTAGTATTCATGTTGTAGGATCAGTTTTGGAAAAGGAGGCACCTTTGGGATTATCTAGTCTGGAACCTTTGTTCTATGGATGAGGAAGGTGAAATCCTGTCACTGTGTCAGAGCTGTAGAACTAGTTAGGGGCAAAGTTGAGACTGGAATCCAGAACCTCTGACTCATGGCTAATGCTCTTTCTATGGCGTCCTGACTGATATGGTCCAGATATTTACCTCAGCATCTGTAGGGCAGGATTTGCTGGAGTCAGCTATTAGGGGAGGGAGGTGTTAAGAAAGCAGCTTCTTTGGACTCTGCCCCAGATGATTAAATCAAAATCTCTGGCAGTGTATCCATAGATCTTCATTTTTAACAGACACCTCAGATGATTCTTGAGCATCTTAGGAGTTTACATTTATAGGAGTTTGAGATGCATTGTTGGAACTGACTGGATTTGAGCCTTATTGCTCTTGTGCTCTATTGAGTTGATAGTCAAAGAGTTATCCCACAGGCATTATGGCCACTGTCGAGGGAACTAATCGTCATCTAATAGTACTAGTATTAATCATGGTCATGGCACCTACCGCTTAAGGAGTACCCATTGTCTGCTGTGTATGATCTGAGCATCTTCAGCCACTTAGAACAGTTGCTTGGTGTATGGTAAGCCTTTTATAAGTGTTAGCAGCAATAACCTCATTTGATGTTTACAACACCTTTTTGAGAGTTGTTATTGCCGGTTTCACAGACATAATAAATCGATGTCAACTCGCCCAAGGTCACAGAGCTAGCACATGACACAACTGATTTTTGAATCTCATGTGTGTTTCATACTGAAACCCATGTGGGATAGTAGATACATGCATATGAATTATTCTTGCACTAAATATTAAAATTTAAAGGATTTTTTTTTATGAGAATATTCCTCCAGGTTTAGTTGATAAAGTCTTCTGCAACAGATCTAAGAGAGACCTCACACAGGTAAATAATCCTTATTCTGGCTTATTCAAAACAAAAAAGTTCTGGAATGAAGGTTTCCTGAGAGTAAACAAGCTGGTAAAAAGAATTTGTTCATCAGGGAAATGTTCTCATTTTGTAGTCTCTGTTGGTGCCACAGATATGGATGGTGAAGGGAGAAGTTGGCAGTTGGTCTAAGTGCCAGACTGCTTCAATGTCCGAAGAGCTCAGACTGGAGAACTTGGAAAAGCTTATGTTCTTTGTGGTTTTGTATCTTTTCTGCTTGTTTAATGACATTACTTGGCCTGGAGATTTTGGAGTTTTTTACACTTCACCCTTCAGTTTGCACATGGAATGAGACCCCATCCTGTAGGACGTGGCCATGGAAGTGCAGGTGAGGGATTGTTATTACTGATGCTTTAAGCTGTGCCAGGTACTCTGACTCCAAAACAATGCCAAACTGGATGGTTTTCCAACGATACTCATTTTACTGATTGATCTGGTGTGTGGGCAGGGCTCTTCAGAGTAGCTTGTTTCTACTCCACATGGCACTGGGGGAACTTGAGGGCTGGGTTCATCTAAATCCTTCCTCATTCATCTATTTGGTATCTGGACTCATAGGACTAAAAGAACTATTTAAGTGGCAAGAGCTGGTCTTCCCTTTATGTGGTCTCTCCATATGGTGTCTCCGGCATGGTGGCTTTACCTCCACAAGGTGGCTCTGGGCTCCAAAGTCCTTTGCGTGGGCAGTGGGTGGAGGGGTGGGAGGGTTGGTGGTGTGGGGTGCTTTATGCCAGAGAGATTCCACAGTACCTCTTATGACACAGCTTCTGAAGTCACACAGTGTCACTTCTGCCATTGTCTTTGGTTGAGCCTCTTACAGTGTCCCACTGGGTAAGGAGAGGGGGACAGAAGCCTGTCTCATTCATTGTAAGAATAACCGGTGGAATGGGTTGTACTAGTGTGACCCATCTTGGGACAGTATAATCTGCCACAAAAATATTGACTCTACTCCTGCTAAATAGGCCCTTTTGGGGCCTGAGTAGTATATTGAGTCCCTTTATTCTCATAGTTAGTGTGATTTATGAATTTGGAGATGCTCAAAAGGCTAACTATAAGCAGTTTTTGGGTAGAAACTGAACTTAGTTTACTTAGAGCCATATGCACATATATATGATGGGGTGTGACTGCTAAAGCCTTACCTCATCATGAAGGAATAATCCATGGATTATTTTTTTCTTCTACAAGGGGAGGGAACAAATTTCTTTGTCCAAAAGTCTAGGCAACTTCTCAAAGTGCTTAGTTACTGTACGTTCTTTTGACAGTTGTTTATTGGGGTCTTAAAATGTTGGAGGAGCTTATGAACAAGTTTATAAACCAAGACAAGGTTTTCCTCTTACACAAAACTTAGATTCTTGCAGAAAATGGAGACTGTGCACACATCAATGGATAAGAATTTCAAATAGTTATAAGATTCCTGTGTAAACAGATGGGGAAACCCTGGGATAAGTGGTAGTTAGCTTTGATGTTATGTAGTCTGAGTTAGTTGGCCCAACAGTCATCAGAAAAGACTTCTGAGGAGTTTCATTTAGCCTTCTTGTTGGGGTCTCCATGTATGTGCCCCATCTGTAAATGGAGATGAAATTGTCAAGGAATGACTGTAGTAAGCACGGGCTTGCTGACAAAATCCTAGAATAATAGTTGGATTAGCCCTACCTTCACTATCTGCCTGTTCTATTTTTCCCCCTCCCCTTCTGAAGAAAGGTTCAATAGTGGTAATTAAGGAACATAAAAAGAAGTGTTATTTCCACACAGTAAACATATGTCATTCATTTATTTTCCCTAAGACTGAAAGTGTGAAAAGATGTAAGAAGAGATTTTATAAGTACATGAAGACTGGATCGGTAACAGGTATTTTAGGGAAATTAGGAATGTTAGGATATGTCTCTTCCCACTTACCAATCTATGAGGGACTCTACCTCATTTGCCTTTCACCATCTTATCCTATCCATACAATAAATGGTAATTGTCAGCCTTCTCTGGTCAACTTCTCAGCTGAGGATAAACTGTAATCAGGTCCTTGGATTCAAGGAGGCAGACAAAAAAAAGAAATCAATGAGACAAAATAAGTCATAAAAATAACTGGGAAAGAAACAAATCCTGTGTGATAGGGAGGGACTGACTTTAGGTGAGGTTTCACCAAAGGTCTCTGAGGAGGTGATTGTGGGAATCAGTTATTGTGCTCAGCCAGTGGCCTGCACTGGAAGATGTATTGACCTGAATGCAGAACATCAGTACCAGCATGCTTAAAGTATAATTGAGGAACGCTTAGATGGGAGCTGGTGGAAGGCTGTGCTTCTTGCAGGGTATCGAGTGCTTGCATCCTTGAAATTGAATAAGAACCCTTTACCCTGGCTGGGGTGTTCCACGGTGACTAGTGACACTGAATGAAGGTCCCTCTGCAACCCTCCTCTTGACCTGAACCCAGGTCTGACGGAACTTGTAAGTTTGTTGGCTCTACCTACCTGAAGCTTATCCCATGAGTGCTAGGGAGCAAGAGATGTCAAAAGCCTGACTTCATCTTGGCTTCATATTTTTGTTGGAGAGTAGTTGCTAAATAACAAATACTCTGACTGGAGCAAAGGAGGTGGCCAGTGGAAGAGGGTGGAGGCAAGTGGAGTAATGTGGTGTGTGAGTCCTGCTAAAAGAAGACTTCTAGGAATAAAAATCCAGGGGGAGAGGGTGTTTCATTTCCAGAGGGAGGTCTTGTTACAAAATTTCCCACATTCATTGTGTCTACCTCTCTTCACCTCCCTTCTGATCTCTGTTCTTGGTGTGGGAGTTCATAGACTTTTGCTGGCTTGGTCAGAGCCGCTGAACCTCCAGTCTGGTGGTAATTACCGGAGTGAGGTGGCCTGGTGTGTGAGAGTGCATTTCCCCTTGTGGAACATTGTACAACTCTTCGGGGGGGGGGGGGGGGCCTTTAAATGGAACATTTGGTTCAGATTATTTTGATTTGTGTTAACGGGTTGGTTCCAAAGTCATGACTTGCTTTGGGAAATCTAATGGAGAACACTTGCAGGGTGTTAAAGGTTTACTTTTTTTTTTGAGTGATGTTTTTCGTGCATTCCTCTGCGGTCACCTTTCCTTGTTCTGTAGATAATCTGTTAACATTTCCAGAACTTCATTGTCTTGTGAGAAGGCATCTTTTCTTGAAATTGTTTTTGAACACAGCAGCGTGGAATGTTCTCGACATGTGAGTGTGTCATACAGAAGATCTGTGGTCATATCCCCTTTTCCTTTACTGTTAATATTCTCCCCGGGAGTGTAGGATATTAACTTGTGTCATTTATGCCTTTGTTTTGTGTATTTCTGATTTTAAGTGACCCTCTGGTTAGCAGAGTTTATCTTGGGCTCAGTACTGTGCATAAGAACTCTTTTGGATTAGGATAGAGGGGAATAAGTTCATATGTTTCTGGGAGGGCTAGGAGAAGAGGGTGTCCAGAAGCCCCATAGGTGGAACCCAGTGTTTTATCTATATATACATAGTAGTTAAGAGAATGGCATTTAGAAATTTTTGTCACCTGCCAGTCACCTTGAATGGGCTACTAAACCTTTCTGAGGCCAATTTCCCATCTTTAAAATGAGATGGCAGTTTCCACAAAATGAAATTTTGAGGGTCAGATGACATAATATATGGAAAGGGCTAAGCACGTAGTAAAATTGTATAATGCATAAAACAGCTATTAACAATAACAGGTGCCTTTTGTGTGTGGAGACTTGATAGATCCTGTCTGTATTCTGGCCATGAAGAGTGGGACAAAGTTATGAAAATGACCTTCCTTGAAGAATCCCATCAGTTAGATGAATTTTTTTGTAGGGATAAAGCGGCTTTGAGTCCAAGGTCGCCCAAACCTTTGTCCTCCAGACCATGCTCTGCCAAAACCCTAGAGTTGACTGTAATCACCCTGGAGGTTTCCAAGACCTCTCAGCACCTTGGATGACGTCGCATAGTTGGCTCTGGAACCCGGGCTTGCTCCCAAGTTTTGCTGGCTGCTGCTGCTGGCTTCCTGAGCTTGCAGCTGGTTGGGGGGGAGGGGAGGATGATCACTCCTGGGAGCCAGATTGAGGCCTGTCTCTCACCAGCATCTGAGTGGAGTTCAGGATGCAGGGAGATGGGCTCATGGAAGGAAACAGTGTGCAGTTCATCAGCATAAAGAGTACACCTTAGATTGCTAGAAATGCTGTCTCACCAGATTGTAATATTGACAGTTAGGTCTACCGTTCGTTGAATATTACAACATGCCAGATATGCATAGAGTAGTAATGTATAATCTCCATTTTTCCAGCCAGGAAAGTGAACCTTTGGTACTGAAAGCCCTCCAGCTTTTTATATACGGTTATGACTTCTTGATTTTTTTCTAACATCTAGAAAAATTCTTTTTTTAAAAAATATTTTATTTATTTGACAGAGAGAAACACAGTGAGAGAGGGAACACAAGCAGGGGGAGTGAGAGAGGGAGAAGCAGGCTTCCCGCCGAGCACGGAGCCCGATGTGGGGCTCAATCCTGGGTCTCCAGGATCATGACCTGAGCCGAAGGCAGTCGCTTAACCAATGGAGCCACCCAGGCACCCCGAGAAAAATTCTTAATCTCAGTGTGTGAAGACATGGGCCAGGATGGGTACAGTGGAAGACTGTTGAACTCTAAGATGACAAGAAGTTTCTCCTCCCGCTCCACTTCCCTATTGCCCTTTCTTGTAGTTCATGAGACCCGAAGCTTGGCCTAGAGAAGGTGACACTGATGGGATGATGGGAATCCTGAGCTCTGGCCTCAGATGTTCTAGGGGTTGAGTCCTGGCCCTGCCTTTTGCTAATTGAGGGGCCTTGGTAAGTGGCAGCCTCCTCTGAGCCTGTTTGCTCATCTGGAGATGCTGAATGTTTCCTTCCACTGTTGATGGGACCAAGTGAGTTAACACGTGGGAAAGTACTTGGGGTCGGTACATCTGAGCTAAAAATGAGAGATTGTTTTATGTTATTCATTTTCAGAGATTCTTGTTCTCCCTTAATGAGTGGGTGGTTTTAAAGCTTTTCTTTTTCTTTTTTCCTTTTGAGGGAAGTGTTACAGACTTTGCTGAGAATTCTGATGATTGTTCTGGACTCCCTCCCAAGAAAATGCGTGTTCATCCAAATCACACTCACTTTCTCAGGGTTCAGGACCTTGCAAAGCTCCTTGTCTGTGAACTCCAGAAGGCGACCCTTTAGACAATTGTAGCCTCCTTTCCTCGGGGACCTCTCCAGATTGTCCCTCTGACCCCTTCTGACCCTTGGCTGAGGCTGGGGTGTGTAGAAAAGCCCTTCTGTGAGGCTTACGGGGACATTGCTTCCTGTTCCTCTGCTCCATTCACTAACCAGCAGCCTCTTAATGTTTTGACCCTGGTGTTGCTGCCCGAAACAAGCACCAGCAGTGTCCTTCAGGAGCTGCAGCTCTTGAGGAAGCTGCCAGGGGAGCAGGGAAAATCCGGCTGTGTCTTCCTTGGCTGGATTATTTCAGAGATGAGAGAGGGAGGAAAGGGGAGGGAGCAGCAGACTCTCTGAGATGGGAAGAATAATAGAGCTACTGTGTACTGGTGGCCTGCTCTGTGCCAGCAGCTATGCTAGGTGCTTGGCAGTCATTATTTCTAGTCCATAAAGGACATAACCAGGTAGATAGACACTGTTCCCCATCCCACTGTACAGATGAGGAAAGGGAGGCCAAGAGAAGTTAAGTGAGAATAACAAGCGGACAAGGAGGGAGTCAGGTCCAGTCTCTGTCAGTCACAGAGCTTCTCTGTGCCAAGTTGTTTCAGAGACAGGAGTCGGGTTCTGGGCTGCAGGCTAACTTCTCACCCTTTGCTGTTGATTAGGAAATGCTTTTCCTCCATCTGCGGCTGCTGGCTTTGTTTTGTGTTCTAGATGGCCTTTTCAGTGCCCAACTGCAGACATGTATTTTTAGAAAAGGAAGAGACTTCTGTGTGCACTGTTTATGTCCAGAGACATTTCAGTTTCTGAATACTAAAACTAGCCAAGGCAACTGAGCGTCAACCCTGGCAGATGTCCCACTTGCTGGCGGCCTGGTCTTCTGGCTGGCCGATATTTGCCCTGTTGGCTTCAGGGACAGGACTGACACTCAGGTCTCTTTTCTTGATAGGCTAGACTAAGTGCTGAGTCCGCAGAGGCATCTGTGGCTCCCCCGTCCCGACTCCCCAGTCTGGGCTTGCCACCAACACCCTGTTGGGTGACATCCTTTTCTTCTGTTTCCCTGTTTGCATTTTCCCCATTTTTGTCTCCCTATTCCCACCCTACCCACAAAGGTTTTTCCTCACCTCTAAGACCAACTGCATTTTGAGTTTTTACTGTCAAAGAGGTAGTATGTGTCCCAGGTGAAGTTGGCCACCTAAGGTATCCGTGTACAGAACTGTGTCCTTGCTGCTTGGAGTTCATGGGGCCACACATCGGAAATGAAAAGCAGAGACAGTGTGCTACAGTGTTTAGGTCCCCTGGGCCCCCATTACCTGCCCACAGTTATAGCTGACACAAATCAAGTGCTCCTTACATCCTAGATACTGGCTCTGTGGATTATCTGTTTGCTCTTCCCACTTCCACTGTGAAGGTGGCTCTGCTCTTAACGGATTTTCCAGAGGGGAATGCTGAGGCTTAGACGGGCCAGTGACCTGCCCAAAGTCACATGGCTGAGGTGTGCCTGTGCTGAGGTAGGAGCTGTGGTGCATGTGTGAAGCCAGGACAAGTCAGCACAGACTAGGGTGTGGCATGTCCCATTCATGCCCGTCTCCTTGCTTCCAAGAGGCTGTCCTTTGGTGTGGCACAGGCGAACCAGAATTTCAGGTCCTTTGGAGGATTAATCTCTTTGACCTTCTTCACTCTGGCAAAGAGGATTTGGATGGGATTGCCCCTCTGGGGGGGATTTTGTCCTAGCAAGGGCTGCAGAACTGGGCTTGCTGCTTTGCGTTGTGCTGTGTCTTCCCTGCTCACTCGTGGCTGTGACTCTGACCTCCCCCACGTCTTTCCCTTTGTACCCCAAGTGAGACTATCTGGTCCGAAAGGCATTAGGGAGAAGAGGCTACATTTTATGCTGTCCCGTGAGATCCTGTATATAGGATGTGAAGTAACCACTTGTAAGACACTTTGTTCTCTTATTTTGGTAGTTTAGCAGTTACCCTTCATTCTTTTAATTTCATTCCTTCCTTCATTATCTGTTGATTAGTATGATGAAAGCATACACATATGTCAGTAGCTCTCCCTTAAAGGAGGTTACCATGGGGACAGAAAGACCCAGAACCAGCCAATGTGCTAAGGATTTCTCATGTATTATCTTAGAACAACTCTGGGAGGTAGGTAGGATGCTGAAGGAAGCAGGGCAGTAGGGAATAATGGAGTGAGAATCTCTGCCTTTTGGCTTGCTGTCTGGGGACCGGCAGCAAATTATTCAGCCCCTTTGACCCTTTTTTCTTATCTGTGAAGTGGGGTTCCCAGTGCCTGTTTACCTCCTAGGATTTTGAGAAGGAAGTGAGGTAGTGTTCATAAGCATTCCTGGGGTGGATAGTAAGACCTCAGTAAAAGGTGGCTATTTTTCCTCTTATTATTAGCTATTCTTTTCTCCTTGTTTTAACAATAATGAAACCTAGCCTTGGAGAGGCTGTTCTTGCCCAGTTCACAGTGGTTTCAGCAAAGGACAGTAACATTTTAGCTGACAATAAATGGCACTGAGTGTCATGAGGAGGTTCAAGGGAGGGAAGTGGCACTTGCTTTGTGTGGGTGGAGGGAGATGCTGCAGGCAGGCTGGCATGAGATAGAGGAGGACTTCATGGAGGAGATGGCATTTGAAAGTTTGGCCCATCTGGACCGGTAGAAATGGGGAAGCTAAACATTGTCAGTGGAGGGAATAGCAAGGGCTAATGCTCAGCGCTGGAAATTTGGTGGTGTGTGAGCTCAGGAACCCTCTGATTCACAGAAGAAGAAGCAGGTCTCTGTAAGCCCCGTGAGGGTGGGGCCTGAGTTGGGTTTATTCTAACCTAGGGTAGGGCCTGTGCCTGAGAGGGGCTCCAGATAAAAAAGTGTTTGATTCCAACTGAATGGCAGTGTCTGTGGACGTGGGAACACTTTCATTGGTGAGGGGGAACAATCTGGGAGGAAGGAATTTTGAACTTCATTTGGAGAAGGGATTTCTGCTAACAGTAAGACCTAGGATTATTTATTTCTGCTCTAAAACATTGACCTTCTCAGCCACCTTACTTAAACTATAAGTCACTCTAGACACTAGTTTTGGTTTTCCCTGGACTGTGAATCAGCTCCTCTCTGAGCTGTTGATCAGCATTCTTTTGTTAACAGTCTGAGATGATAGGATTGGGTGGCCATCTCTCTCCTTGGGGTTCTTTACATTTGAGACCGTAGAACCTTGGATAAAGTAAAAGCTTGTTGGAAGTAAATATCATGTGTGGTTTTGTGGTTTTCCCAATTATGTTTCCCCTTTTTACTCTCTTCTTATTTTTCTGTATTGTCTGTGATCACACTCTCACTCTAGGTGGTTCTCAGGCCTTGGCTCATCAGTAAAGGACAAATGCTCCTCACTTGAATTGTTAGAGAAAAGTTGTGTGCAAATCTCTCCTGTGTAGAAAATGGAGATGCTGCCAACATGACCCCCACATGAAAGAAGCCTGACTGCAGTGGTTTCTTTAGGGCAAATAATTACTTTAATTTTGAACATCTGAGCCCTAACATAAGATTCTTTTTCCGATTTTCTTGCACTGGGTTTTTCTAGAGCAGGCTTCAGGGTTGGAAACTCTTTATAGAGGAACCTGCTCCCTCACTGTAGCTCAGACATAGCTTGTAGGAATTAGCCAATGGGCTTCTGATTCTCGGGTCATTCAGTCTGTTCTTCCCTCCTGTTTGATTTCTAAATATGTTTTACTAAGTAGCAGCTGTCAGGGGATGAATGTTGGTGTTGAAGATCCCAGGAGCAACTAGTTATCTTTGCCCCAGATTCTTTTTAAAGAGGAGGTAGAAGTTCAGTTGATCCTCGACTGACTGTCTCTGCTGTGCTGTTTATCAGTTCCAGGACAGTTCCACCCCAGCTCCAATTTGATCTAAAAAAAAGGGGGAGGTTATTACCATCTTTTCGGAGCCACAAATAGCACCTTGAAAGGAGGCAAAGGGATGGGAATGGAAACCTGCAGTTTTTGGGAAAAAAGGTTTTGATAGATTGAAACCCTTGAGAAGACAGGATACTTTTCACCTTAGTTAAGACAATTAAAGTAGTTTTCATGAAGTGCGTTGGACTTTGTCCTCTCTAGTATTTCCTATTCTTAGGTGAGACAAGTTCCCATATCAAAACAACAACAACAACAACAACAAAAAGGAAAAACCAACATAATAAACAGCCAAAAACAATAACCCAAACCCGAAAGACTTTAGAACAGATGAGGCAGCAGCAGCCACACCTTTTGTCCTCCCCCCCCCCAAAGCACCCACAGGTGTGTTGACTGCTCTTCCACAGAGAAGAAGGGTGCTTGGGAAGGTGTATGTCCATTGTCACATATTACTCACCCTGTGGTTTTTGAACATCTTGTGCTGTATGGGTGGGGAGAAAAAGGAACTGTCACCGACATAGTTACTCAGTAGAACGAGCAGTTTCCCTTCTCCCCAAGACTAACCCCACTGGCCCTCTCAATGCTTGTCTTCCTAGTTGGAGCCCTCCTGCCTCTGTACCCTTGTTCCACTAATTTCATGCCCCAGAGTCTCATTCCCTGGTCAGGGCATCATTAGACCACTCTCACCAGTGGTATATTTTCCTCTTTGTCTGCAAACATGCTGAAGTTTTTATTATCTTTAAAACAAGGAGGTGGGCAGGGTTGTGTGTGAGGGGGTGGAAGCAGTCCCAACAAAACTGCTTCCCACGGGGCGCCTGGGTGGCTCAGTTGGTTAAGCGACTGCCTTCAGCTCAGGTCATGATGTCGGAGACCTGGGATTGAGTCCCACTTCGGGCTCTCTGCTCAGAGGGAAGCCTGCTTCTCCCTCTCTCACTCCCCCTGCTTGTGTTCCCTCTCTGGCTGTGTTTCTCTCTGTCAAATAAATAAAATAAAAATCTTAAAAAAAACAAACAACAAAAACTGTTTCCCATTTACATGCCATCCTGTGCTGCTGCCTCTTTCATAGCTAGATTGCTTAAAAGAATATTCTGTATTTACTGTCTTTATTGCTTTACCCCTAAAAGCCTGGAAATCTGGCTCTTCCCTCCAGTTCTCTCTTGAACCTACTGTCTTATAGTCCCTGAAACAAGCTAGTTAATTAAACCAGATTGTTCTTAGCATTCCTCTCCTTTCTTAGGACTCCTTTTTTGCTTTCATTGACTGGATGTTCTCCAGTGTTCCTTTGCTCCTTCTGAGAATCCCTTCCTAGCTCATCTTCTGTGTCCTGTGGGTCTTGCCAAAGATTCTGGCCTCCTTAGCCTTCCAAACCAAATGATGTGTCTGTGTTACTGATCTCTCTAGTCTGCCCCTCTGCTACCACCATTTGTACCTGATTTCCTAGACTTGTCTGTGGCAGCCCCAGTCCCTTTCCTGTTCTTCATCAGACTGAGGTCCAGAGAGAGGAGTCATGGCAGATTGCTCATAGGGTCTGTATATTTCTTTTTTCCTTTTTTTTTTTTTTTAGAGATATTTATTTATTTATTTGACACACAGAGAGAGAGATCACAAGGCAGAGAGGCAGGCAGAGAGAGAGAGGGGAGGAAGCAGGCTCCCCGCCGAGCAGAGAGCCTGATGCGGCCTCGATCCCAGGACCCTGAGATCATGACCTGAGCTGAAGGCAGAGGCTTTAACCCACTGAGCCACCCAGGCTCCCGGGTCTGTATATTTCTAGGGTTTGTTGTACATAGGCACACACCCCCTCCTCAACCTTGGAAACATGGTTCACTTTGGCCAAGAAGATAGACTTTAACTGTATTCTAGCAGTAGTTTGGATTTGCTGGCTGTCCTCTTTCCAGAGCTTGATAAAGCAATGGGAAGTGCTCCAGAGGATTCCATTTGTTTTGTCCGAAGAGGCAGGCAATGCTATGCAGAGAAATGATAATGAAAAAAGGGCCTTATATGAGAAGTAAGCTTTAGGGTGAAGCATTAGGGGATGGTTTACAAGGTAGGGGCTCTGAGCAGCCAGGGATAGTTTGGAAAAATGGGAATTATTTTGCCTTTGAGGAGTTGTGGGATGTTCACAGCTGTTAGTGGAGCAGAGCTCCAAGGTTGTCTGCTGGGGACACGGGACCAGCCCTCTGCAGAGGCATTGCCAGACTCCTCCTTTAAAATGTGTCTGCTGGCCAAGGTGTAAGGCTTCCTTGAGAAACAAAGCCAGTGTGGCAAGATCTAGATTCTTTTTTTTTTAAAGATTTTTTATTTATTTGACAGAAACACAGTCAGAGAGGGAACACAAGCAGGGGGAGTGAGAGAGGGAGAAGCAGGCTTCCCGCCGAGCAGGGAGTCCGACGTGGGGCTCAATCTCGGGTCTCCGGGATCATGACCTGAGCCGAAGGCAGTCGCTCAACCAACTGAGCCACCCAGGCGCCCCAAGATCTAGATTCTTAAAACCATCCTTGTATCTCATGAAATTCAGAGTTGGGTTACTATACTATACAGAGGCTGTCTAGGCTACGTAATACTAATGATGGGGGTCGTGCTATTAATAAATATGCCTATGCTTTGGAACCACAGGCCTTTTTCCTCCATTCTCACATGCATTCTTGAATGGTGATGCATTTTGGCTCCTCGTTGCTTGTCAATTGCCAACAGTTGGATTGATTTTTTTACCTGATCTGGTTGAGTGTCCCGGATGGGGGATGGTACAAGGTTTCTTTGATTCAGAGGAGGACTCAGTGTTCCCCTGGAGTCTGTCATCATCACAGTAGTGTGTGTGTGTCTGACTTGGGTCTTGAAAGACCAACACAACATAAAAGTTTACCGGCCAGAAACCCTGGGAACACTCTGCTTGCAGGCAGGGAATCGAGTTGTTGTCTTTCCTTATCCCATTGAAGTTTCGTGACACTGAGCCCTTCCCTTCCCACAGAGAGAGGTCAGAGACAGTCCCCCTTATGCAGAGGCTTGCTGCTCTGAACCCTTTGACCTTCTTCACTTCTCAGACTTGCCTGAGTCAAGCTGCATAGGCGGTGGAAGTACTGATGGCAAGGGTTAGAGGTTCTGCTCAGCAGAGTTTGGGCTGGAAGAATCATTCTGACTATAAGGTAGCTTTCTGGGGCAGTTAATGGGCAAATTACCCTTATGGTGTAGCTTAGATTTTAAAATTGTGGGAGTCTAGAGTCAGGTTCCTGGGTCTGTAGCTTGGTTCCATCACTTACTGACAATTCTCCCATTTGTAAAAGGGATTTAAACAATAGTCTGCGTCAAAGGGATCTTGAGAGAATGAAGTGATATCTTTAAAGCACTTAGGGGCTGGGCAGATAATGAGCTTTCAATAAATTGTTTTTCACAGTGTTGAAAATCCTTCAGACTTAGCCTTCACTCCCTGTTTGGGAATGTCGCCAGTCATTCTGAGTATGTAGACAGCACCTATCTTTTCTACTTGGGAGTGCATTTGTAGGAAGCTACGGGGTCCAGGAGACCTTGGTTATGCATGTTTTGTAATATAGTGGAGAAGGCAAGTGGATAATAAGTAGTGCACAGTATGTGTTTAATAAGTCCTTTTGGGATGAGTGAGTGAAGCTGTCAGTGGATCAAGCACACCAGCAGTATGGTTGGGTGGCATGTTGGGTGTAGGTAGGTTACTTTTGTTAGTTTGTAGCTATAGGATCCTTCATCATCTTGGAGATGGCGAGAGTAGGTAGCACCTTTGGGGAAATGCTTTTTTTTTTTAACTGCTTAATTAGCACCCAGAAACTACGTGTGTAAAATTATACAGTTTGATGAACTCTGACATCTGTATATACCTCTGAAGCCATCTCCACAGCATTGGGGCATTTCTTAATGCCTGTGTGTTTTCTTTCTCTGTAGCTAATAAGCCACTTTACCCTTTGGCCTGGCCTGGCATGTGGCTGGCCCGCTGCTTCACGAGGACTGTGGTGGTGGTGGTGGTGGTGGTGGTGGTGGTGGTGGTGGTGGTGGTGGTTATGTTCTGCTTTCCTCCTTGTCACAGCATTCCTTTCTAGCCATCATGTGCATTTTTACATTCTTGCCATGGAATTTTAGGTGATTATAGTGTGTGTGTGTGTGTGTGTGTGTCTGTCTGTCTGTTTGTCTTTGCATGTCTGTCGACAGCAGGTTGCATGTTGAGGAACAAGAACTAGGGCAATTTAGTTCAGTGTTGTATTCTCATTGCCTCCCATAGTCCCTGCCACCTAGGAGGCTCTCAGTGGGGAGGTGAAGGGGTTCATCATTCACCCCATTGCCAGAATAGATACATGGCACTGTTGGGTCTGAGTTGGGAACACAGAGGACTGAGTTCCCAGAGACTCAAAGTTGTTCTTACCTTCATCAGAGAAAAACAAAGGGTAAAAAGGCCCCTTGGGTCTGAATTGCTTCATTACTGATGTGACTCTCAGGAAACCCTGGAAATATAGGGAATCCACCATGACACAAGCCAGACCCAAAAATGAGGCACATAGGGACATTTGCTGTCATTCTGAGGCCCAACTGTTCTGTGCAAGTTAAAACATTTATGTTGGAGCTTTGTTAGTTTCTTTTTACTGTAAACTGTTTCAGTAGTACAGGCTGCCATAGAAGGGTGCTTTAACTGTATACTGGTACAAGGACCCCAGATATCTTTTTTTCTCTCTCCATATGGTGCTATAACCCACATTCCTTGCCCCTTCCCTCCCCTACCTCCCCTCTGCGTGAAAAATCACAATGAAATTTTCAGAGTCAGCTCTGACCTCAAGAGAAAAGTCTCTCTTAGGCGTTCAAAGAAGCAGTGCAAAAATAATAATTAAAAGTGATATAACCAGGTAGTAGTCTTTGGTGTGCATTTGACAAGAATCAACATTTTAGAGCGGTAAATAACTCTCTGTGGTAGAGAAGAACCAGCAAAACAGGCTTTTAAAATCCCCACTACAGGAAGTAAGGGGAAGGTGGGAAACGAGAGAGCTGTATTTGTGTTAGGCTGATTTTCTCCTAAATGTTACCAGGAGAGGCAGACATAAGATTCATTCAGTTACTGTTTCTTTCAGGTGCTAGGTGGCAGCTGGTTGGTTTGTGATGTAATGTGGTTGTTCCCAAGCTCCCACTTCAAAGGGCTGTGGCAGCTTTCGTACTTTTTTTTTTTTTTTAAGACTTTATTTATTTTATTTTATTTGTTTGAGAGAGAGACACACACACACAGCATGAGAGGGGGGAAGGTTAGAAGGAGAAACAGGCTCCTTGGGGAGCAGGGAGCCTCGATCCCGGGACTCCAGGTTTATGGCCCGATCCCAGGCCTCAATCCCGGGACTCCAGGATTATGACTTGAGCCGAAGGCAGGCACTTAACCAGCTGAGCCACCCAGGTACCTAGCTTTTGTACTTTTAAGTTGTATTTTGTGCATGTCTCATTCCAGGTGCTTTGCTCCCTAGATAGTCATCCATTCTTCCATCTGTCCATCACTATTGACTGCCTGTTAGGTGCCAGGCACTGTATCCATACATATTTCTGTCCATTCATCCATCCATATATCCACCTATGCTATTATCGACAGATTGTTATATACCGCACGCCTTGCCTCCCTATTGGCCTACACCCCCGCTTCCCTTCTTTAAGCTATTCATTTTCCAGACACTCAGCATTATTGATTGCCTGTTATGTGGAAGCCACTGTTCTAGGTCGTGGTAACCCAGAGAAGGAAATAACTTAAAAAGAGGAGACAGGCTTAGGAACAAGATTTTTCTATTGTTTTCCCCTCTAATGTGAGGTTATTAATGACTGACATCCCTCACCACCATTTGTAACACTGTGAAGACAGAGGCTTTATCTGATTTTTGCTTACTTTGTCTCTCCAGTGACTAGTCTATCAAGCACATAGGTAGTCTGTGCAGTTTTTTTGTGTGTGAATAACAGAATAGATGAGTGATTTGTATAGTGTGGGATATGCTTTAATATGAGTATAGTCAGAGCTGTGAGAAGTCACATAGAAGATAGTTACTAACACTATCTGGTTCCAGTAAGGAAGAATGAGGGATGTCTGTGAATGCCGTTAACTGTACATGCATGTGCTCAGCGGCATTTTTTCAGCTTGTCCTTATACTGAGGTGTGCTGGCCATTGGACTTTGTTGGAATACAGAACTGACCTGGTTTCTGCCCACACTGAGCATGTGTAGAGAGCTTAGAGGGAGAGATCCAGATGTGTCATCTCATGGTGGAGGCCAGCCTGGGGTGGGGTGGAGGGGGGCAGTGTGTGGGAAACTGCACTGGGAAGGGATCCCTCAAGGGAGGTAGGTGCTGGCGGGGGCGGGGCGGGGGGGCGGGGCGGTGGAAGAAGGTCTCTGAGAGCTGATCTGCGAAGGAAGCTGGGGTGGCCTGAATGTGGAGAGCAGCTCTCAAAGAGGCTCGGACCAGGCCATCCCCGTATCTGAACAGCATGTATTTCTTTTTATGTGGTTGCAGAATCCCTTCGATTTTGGTAACAGTATGACTTTAAGATTCTGGCTACCTAAGAGGGCTTCCTGTGACTGCCATAACAAATGACCACAAACTCAGTGGCTTAAAACAACACCTCTGCAGGTGCGAGGGAAGGAGCTTTCTTGGCCTCTTCCTAGCTTTGGTGGTTCCTGGCAGACCTTGGGGTTTCTCGGCTTATAGCTGCATCTCTCCAGTGTCTGCCTCCTCCTTCCCTGTGTGTTTCTCTCCTCTCCTTCTCCCCTTAGAAGGATACCAGTCATTGGATTTAGGCCCCATTTTGATCTGGTATGATCATATCTTTTAATAAGATCTGCATGACCCTGTTCCAAATAAGCTCAGATGCTGAAGTTCCAGGTAGACAAGAATTTGGAGGACGTTATTTGGCCCATCACAGGAGGGGGTGCTGAAGTTGCTAGAACAGTGCTAGGAGGCTTCCTAAGGGTCTTCTCATTCCTCAAGGTTTCTGGGTTGACAGCAGGCCCCAGACTTAGTTGTGGGGAGGGCTGGCCAGAATTCCCGTGTCTGGCAAGGACTTGTAGGTATGGGATTCATCCTTGCAGCGCCTAAATGGAGCTGTGAGAGTGGGAGGTGGCCCTACTCATGCCACTCTGCAGCGAGGGGACAGATGTCAGGGTTTCTTCCTGACCATCCCTCAGGCACCTTGAGAAAGGAGGAAGTGGCCACCAGCGTGAAATGGCCAGAATAATTAATGATTTGAGGCAACAATGGTCTAGGGTTTTTCCATGGTCCTTCTCTCCTCTGGGAATGGCTTCCTGCCTCTTTCTTGCAGGCATGTTGCCAGGGACTTTCTGGGTCTACAGGACCTTGCTTTCCTTTTCTTTCTTGTTTGTCTGCTTTCTCAGGTTCAGTGTCAGTCACTTCTTCCAGTTCGCTTGTACTTAAACAAGTTACTCAACACTGTCTTCCTATGACAGTGGTTTTTAAACTTACTGTGATTTCCAGGCTTGATTTCCAAATCTAATTTCCACATATGATTCTCAGAATTTCTGATGTAGTAAATTTGGAGTGATGTGATTCAGGGGGACTTTATTTTTATTTTATTATTATTTTTTTAAAGATTTTTTTATTTATTTGACAGAAACACAGCCAGAGAGGGAACACAAGCAGGGGGAGTGAGAGAGGGAGAAGCAGGCTTCCCGCCGAGCAGGAAGCCCGATGTGGGACTTGATCCCGGGTCTCCGGAATTATGACCTGAGCCGAAGGCAGTCGCTTAACCAACTGAGCCACCCAGGCGCCCCTCAGGGGGACTTTAAAAGCCAACTTGAGAAACATTTCCTCCAAAAGATAGTGGTGTGTGTGTGTGTGTGTGTGTGTGTGTGTGTGTGTGTGTGAGAGAGAGAGAGAGAGAGAGAGAGATAGATAGATACCTGGTGTATTAGAAAGAATGGCTTCTCCATTTACATGATGCTAATTGGAACAATTTGTCATCAGATTATTTAAGATTCTAGATAGACTATGCAGAGGTACATATGCAAATTCTTTGTCTATCATTTGTATATAGGCAAAGTGATTTAAAAATAGAACTAGCAGTACCTTGAGAATATAAGCATACTTTTGGGTGAGGAACAAGGTGGGGAATGTGTGTTTTGTGGCTTCAAGGGTAAGCCTAGGAAATGTGGTTCCTGTTGTTTCATTCTGTGTCTGCAATGGTGTGAATAATGTGATGGCTGTTGGGTCTTCATTTCTGTGACCCAGGTTTCAGCTTTCTCTTTGAGTAAAAAGGGGATTGCAGGGTTTGTCATTCTCCTGACTGAACTCTTAAAGAGTCACCTGCCTGGGGCGCCTGAGTGGCTCAGTTGGTTGAGTGGCTGCCTTCGGCTCAGGTCATGATCCCAGGGACCCGTGATCGAGCCCCGCGTCCGGCTCCCTGTTCAGGCAGGAAGCCTGCTTCTCCCTTTCTCACTCCCCCTGCTGGTGTTCCCTCTCTAGCTGTGTTTCTCGCTGTCATATAAATAAAATCTTTAAAAAAAAAAAAAAGAGTCACCTGCCTGTTTGTATTCATTTATTGGTTTGGGGCATACTATGTGCTAGAACTGTGATTACTGTCCTTTTCTGAACAAAACAGATATTGGTACTGCCTGCCTTGTGTTTATAATCTCATCAGGTAGTACACATTATACAGTTACCAGAATTAAAGGAAATCAGCTATCGTGTAAAGGGGTGGGAAGGGAAATTCTAGGGGGCGGTGAGAGTTTACCAATGGGAGTGGGTAGAGGATGAGAGTAGGCCACTTCCCAGAGGAAGTGACCCTTCAAGTGAAATCTGAAGGGCGGAGAGGTTTGGGGGAGCGCTCCAGTCTGATGAGGGCTCGTGGGACAGGACTTCTTCCTGGGCAGATGGAACATACTGTGCCAGGCTTCGGAGCAAGCATAGTTCCCACACATGAGAGGATCTGAGTGGGCCAGTGGGGCTGGAGCACTGAGGGTAGACGAGGCCAGCAGTGTGCAGATGAGACATGTTTTGTAGGCCTTGAGCAGTTTTTGAAATGAAAAGAAGAGTTACACTTGGCGAGGGTATAGGAGGGATAGTGACAAGATCACCTCTGGTTTTTGGAATGGCTATCCTGGGCAATTGAGTGACAAACAATCTGGAGGGGGTCCAGGAGGAAGTGGGGGGGCCAGTTAGGAGTCCAGACCAGAGGTAGTGCTAGCCTGGACTTGGCAATGCTGCAGGAAAGGAGGTTTTCCTCAAGGTAGCAGTTGGTGGAAATGAGAAAGTTAATGGAGGTGGAAAAGGAATCCCAGGTGTTTTATGTCCAGGACTCGCTACTGATCCTATGGGCCCTTATTCATAAAGCACAAACATGGACTGTTACAGGTATTACAATACAAAGCCTTTCTTTGATGGTATCTCTCTTGACTTACGGTGTTTTTATTTGCTGTTAAAAAAATTGGTGGTGCCCGTCTGGCTCTGTCAGTGGAGTGTATGACTCTTGATCTCAGACTTGTGGGTTTGAGCCCTGTACTGTATACAGAGATTACTTAAAAATAAAAATAAAAAAACCCTAAAAATAAAATCTTCCACTATTAGTGTGAATTTTTCTATTTGTCTTTATTGTGCAGTGCCCATTTTACATGTAAACATAAGATTAGCTGACTTGTATGAGGAATCAATGAAATTACATAATTCATATTATATAGCTCAGATGTCTATTAATTTTGTTTTTACCAGAAAGTTGGAAGCACTGCACAAGCTAACTCAACTGTGTGTGTATTCGCAGATCTTTTTTTTTTGAGGTATAATTGACATAACATCAGCTTCAGATGTACACCGTAATGATTTGATATTTCTCTGTATTGTGAAATGATCACCACAGTAAGTCTAATTAACATCTGTCACTGTATATAGTTAAATTTTTTTCCTTGCGATGACAACTTACAAGATCTATTAGCAGCTTTCAAGTATGCAGTACAGTATTATTAACTGTAGTCACCATGCTATATTTCACAGTGATTTATTTTATAATGTGAAATGTGTACCTTTTGACCACCTTCACCCACTTTACCCACTCCTCCTTCTGCCTCTACCAATCTCTTCTATACTATAACCTTGTGTTGTTGTTTGTTATAATTGTTTTGTTTTGTTTTAGATTCCACGCATAAGTGTGACGTACGTTGTTTTTCTCTGATTATTTCACTTAGCATAATGCCCTCAGGGTTGATCTGTGTTGTCACAAATGGCACGATTTCATTATTTTTTATGGCTGAATAATATTCCACCCCTCCCAACCTCACATTTTCTGTTTATTCATTCATCCACGGATAGATGCTTAGGCTGTTTTCCTGTCTTGTCTATTGTAAACAAAGCTGCAGTGAACATAGGGATATATGCATCTTTTCAAATTAGTGCATTTTTGTTTTGTTTTGTTTTGTTTTTTCTTTAAAGAGATACTCAGAAGTGGACTTGCTGTATCCTCTGGTAGTTCTATTTTTACCTTTTTGAGGCACTTCCATGGTGTTTTCTGTAGTGATCATATCTGTTTACATTCCCACTGACAGTGCATAGGGTTCTCTCTTTTTCCACATGCTTGCCAACACTTGTTTTAATTTGCATTTCATGGTGATGGGTGATGTTGAGCACCTTTTCATGTACCTATTGTATGTCACTGGAAAAATGTCCATTCAGATCCCTCAGCTTTTTTTTTCTTTTTTATTGCTGTTGCCTAAGTCTTTGGATATTAGCCCCTTGTATAGGATTTGCAATTATTTTTGTTCCATTCATTGGGTTACCTTCTCATTTTTTAAATGGATTCCTTTGCTGTACTGAAACTTTTTAGTTTGATGTAGTCCCCCTTGTTTATTTTTATTTTTGCTTTTGCTTTTCATGTCAAATCCAGAAAATTATCGCCAAGGAGATTCCCTTGTAGGAGTTTTACGGTTTCAGGGTCTTCAAGTTTTAATCCATTTGGAGTTGATTTTTGTGTGTATTGTGAGATAGTGGTCCAATTTCATTCTTTCATTCCTATGGCTGTTCAATTTTCCCAACACCATTTTTTGAAGAGTAATTTTTTCCTCTATTGTATATTCCTGATCCCTTTGTCAGAAATTGATCTGCCTTCTATGTGTAGGTCAATTTCAGGGCTCTCTCTTCTGTTCCATTGATGTGTGCATCTGTTTTAATGCCAGTACCATACTGTTTTCATTACTATAGCTGTGTATTGTAGTTCACGATTGGAGCAAGATGTCGCCAGCTTTTTTCTTCCTCAAGATTGCTGTGGCTGTTTGGAGTCTTTTGTACAGATACAGATTTTAAGATAGCTTGCTCTATTTCTGTGAAAAATGCCCTAATTCAACTGTTTTTGTTTCATGTCTTCAAATTCAAACATTTTACGAATGTTCTCTACCTTACTGATGAGTAAGGAGGGACCCAAAGGGGCAAGGGTGTATAGATTGCTTAATCTTTCCCCGTGTTGTGTCTTTACAGTCAGCACTGAGTGGTTGACTTAACCAGGGAAATAACATGAGTAAGAAAGGCTATGGCATAGTCTCTTGATCATTCATGTTTCTTAGAAAGCCTTCTTTTTGTATTTGGTAGGTTTTGATTTGGAAGGAAAGCATGACCTCTCAGGGCTCTCAGCATTCCTGCTTACTCAGTTACAGACGTGACACACTTACCTTGTATTTGGTTTTGATCTAGCTCAACTTTCATACATCATGAGTCCACCAGAGTTCTGGGCTCACTAGGCATTACAAACACCATATGTATTTGGGGCTGCAAGGAGCCCTGGTGGACACCCATGTTGGAGATCTCTGCTCTCCTTATCCCACCAGACTTCACTTAAAAAACACAAGTTCAGAGATACAGTTTTAAATGTCAAGATGGTGGTAGGATAGCATTATGCCAAGTGGCCCTTCTCAGTGTGGGTTCCAGTGTGACTGCATGGGTTGCGTGTCCACAGAGTAATAGTCCTCTCTCTTAGCTGCCTGAGAGCCCGTATCCTGGATTCACTTGAGTCTGTGTCAGGTTTACTTTTTGCATTCTCAGAGATTAACTGGCCAGATCCTTATTGGCAGCCCTGACCGAGGCCTGTGATCCAAGAGTGCTTGGCTTCTCAGGTGCTGCCACCAGCTATCACTTCTTTGGGAAGCATGGTTTCTGGATGGCTTTCTAGGCAGGCAGCACCAGGGCCATTTATCAGTTCCTGGTGCCATAAGCAGGGTCTGTACAAATCAGGCCCTAAATAGCTCCTAGGTGCTTGTGTGGGCTTTGGAATAAGAGACATGATTAAGAACATTATTGGGAAAAGGCTAAAGATTCAGAATTTGTGATTTTTAAATTGAATTATGGTGTTCCCTCCTCCCACCTCTCCTGTCACTTAGATTTCTTCCTCTACAAGCATTAATTGCCTGCTTTGGGAACATTTGTAAACCTATTGTCAGGAACTAGAAGTTCTGGACTGTTCCTTGCAGCTCTACCTTTGTAATCAGGAGAGGTTCCATTATTGGTACATGGTACTAGATGTTCTGAGGGCTTAGATGGTAGTGGTTCTCTATATAAGAGAACATAAGAATCACTTGTGAGCCCAGATCCCTGGGCCCCGGCCCCAGAATTTTGATGGAGGTGGCTGGGATATGCTCCCAAGGCAGGTGTATCACAGTTGATGTTCAGTGTATTTGGAGAAATGGTTATCTGGCCTGTCAAATCCTGTGATGGTGTGAAGTGTGGGGGTTCTCTGAGAACTAGCTTAAGATTGATTTCTTAGCCCACTCCGACCGAGCTGGTAAGAAGGCAACATGGCAGGGAACCTGGACTTAGGAAGTGTGTGGAGGGCAGTTGTTGCCCACCTGGACCTTCCTACCTGGTCCCAGGAGCAGCACAGCCTCCCCTAAGTGCAGCAGGGAAGTAGCACATTGAACAGGGGATAAAAGAAAGCGAAACTAATCTCTGAGGATGTTATTAGGTGTGGCTGTGTTCAGAAACACTATGTGCTGTTTTTTTTTTTTTTTTTTTTTTTTTTTCCTTCAGGAAACATTGATTTAATCTACAGGGAGACAGGCAATTTTTCCTTTTTAAATGGAACTTATTCTAATGCTGAGGATCTGCTGCCCTGCTTCCTGTGGTATTAGTGGGGATGTTTGAGCTGTGCCTGAACATTGGATGGATTCTATTTAGATCATAATAATGGTCAGAGGTCAGCAAGGTAGGGGGGTGGATGGTAGGAGGCCAAGTGGCTGTCCTCTGATTTTTATACAGAAATAAATCACCCTCACGAATTAGTTATTACAGTCTTGGGTAATATTGAATATTATCAATATCTTTTTTGTTTTTGTTTTTGAGTGCTTGCCGCAGGCTGGGTGCTAGGCACTTCTAAGCATCATCTTTTTACTCACAGGACCCCCCCTCCCCTTGTGATTTCATACATACAGAGAATATAAATACAGAGATTCATACATACAGAGAAAATAAATACAGAAACCTTATAGATGGCTGAGGGAGGATTTTGAGTTTACTCATTATTCTAGTGCTTACTCATTATTCTAGGCTTGATTAGCTGTTGGAAGGCCTCTCTTTACTCACAGTGCCTTGTCTTGCTTTGACTGTTCTCACATTTATCTTAGCTGTTGAGAGCAGCTGGAGGTGGATCTGATTTTGTGCATTATCTCAAGGTTCTGCTCTTTGGGACTTTCTTGTTAACAGAAATTATTGTTTACATTTGAATGCAATTTAAGCCCAGATTCTTTGGGCTGGGTTTTTAGTTTGCTTTTTTCCTTTTCCTCTCGTCTCCTCCCCTCTCCTCTCCTCCCCTTCTTTCTCTCTTTCTTTCTCTCTTTCTTTTCTTTGCTAGAAAAGGATCAGCAATTACAGAGAGCTGATGGGCCTTGGCTTCCCCTCTCCTGCTTTTCACGTGAAATCCTTGCTTGCCTGAATGTGTTCAGAGCAACTGTGCACAGATGCTGGAAGAGGCAAAACAGGGGGTGCGGTAAGGCCTAAGTTCTAGATCTTACAGATGTTGGGTTTTTGCTTCACAATTCCAGCTTTAATCTCAAGACCTTGGATCAGGAACATCTGCATCCCGGATGACCTGTGGAGAATTGGGCTTGGAAATCCATTATCAGCCTGGATGGACTCTTTCTTTCTTCCTTTCTTTCTTTCTTTTTTTTTTTTTTTTTAAAGATTTTATTTATTTGACAGAGAGAAACACAGCCAGAGAGGGAACACAAGCAGGGGGAGTGAGAGAGGGAGAAGCAGGCTTCCCACCGAGCAGGGAGCCTGATGTGGGGCTCAATCCCGGGTCTCCTGGATCATGACTTGAGCCGAAGGCAGTCGCTTAACCAACTGAGCCACCCAGGCGCCCCCAGATGGACTCTTTCAAAGGCAGTTATCCCCTTTTTCACTTAAGAGTGTTATGGTCCTTTGGTAAATCCCTCAAATCTTTTCTGAGGTAGGAACATTCATTTTCCTTTTATTATATGCATGAAGAAAGGCACAGAAGGACAAAAAGCAGTTTCTCAATAATTCTCGGGTGGAAGTGGTGGCCCTCAGAACTGTCCCTGTTTAACCAAGTTCTGGATTCCCATGTGGGTGCCTGGGCCTTGTCTGCACAGACCTGGACAGGCAGCGCAATTCTGTTTCAGTTTCTCATCTCTATTTTTCTGGCTCCCTGTCCCTTCTTCATTTTATTGGCAAGGCAACCCTCATCCCCCACCCCCCCCTTTTTTTTTCTTAAAAACTTCTTCCAAGAAAGTTTGGCTTTTGCTCTAAGTTTACGACCATAAATTTTGAGATGGTACACGTCACCCTCTTAATCTAATTGAGCCAGCACATCATTGTGAAGACATCATTTTATTTGGGGGCATTAGTTGCTATGGTTATTTGCTGAGACTAACAGAGTCTGTGTTCTCTCAGTTGGATTTTTGGAAACTGCTATCTGAGAATGACAGAGGTGTGCCTCGCTGCAGGAATAGCCAGCATATACCCTAGCGATTAATACATTTTTTAAAGAGCATAGAAAAAATACTTTGGGTGGAATTTTAGAGCTAAAAGGGACCTTAAAGATCACTGGCCATCCTTCTGGTTTTCAAGGAGTTCTCTAAGGCTAAGGTGGTAATTTACTTTGCCTAGGTTCACAGGTGTTGTTCCTGGGTGAGCAAGGATGTGGCCTGTTTCTGATTCTTACTCTAGCTTCCATTCTGTTTTTTTGTACAACAGTTGAAGTCCTTTCAAGGAATCCATTCTTTGAATATATACTGAGGTCCTGTGTGCTCTAGTTGCTGGGCTTGGAAGGAGAAAAACACTGTGATCTTGACTCTCAGGGTCTCTGTTGGGAACCCCAGATCTTGACTTGGAGAGTGTGATGCTTGGACCAGCAACATTGATATCACCTGGAAACTTATTCAAAATGCATGCTCCCAGGCCTACCGAATGAGAATCAACATTTTAACAAAAGATGACCTGGTTTTTGGGTGCATGTTAAAATTTGAGAAGCACTGCTCTAGGAGGGTAGGACATTGTAGAAGCAGAAGCTAAGTCTTGAGGCCCAGCCCAGGAGCAGTTGCCCCTCCCTCATACTGTTCCTCTCTTCTTTGTTGACCATAATAGTAGTGCAGTGGTGTCGAGCTAGAGGAAGCTCACCATTTTCTGCCTGAGTTCCAGCTCTGCCCCATCTGGACCCTCTGGTCTTTAAGTTCTAGAGTGACCTGCTCTTCCTGCAGACACTTCGCTTTGACTCCTGTGATTTCTTCTTAACACTTGCCCCTTTTCTTAAGTGTGCCTATTTGAGGAGTGAAACACAAATACCACCTTCTCAGGAAGCTAGGCATTTCGGTCCATGGATCCTATAAAGCCATTTATTTTGGATGTCTTGTTAGCATTCTGATTCTTTTTTACTTGGAGCTGGCCACCTTTCCCACTCAATGGACAAGGATTTCATGGTATTATTCTTAGCTTCAGTGCATTTAAGACCCACCACTTAGGTTAATAAACTTTGCAAGAAGACATGCCCACTACTTTGAGTTACTGTTCAGATAAAAATAGTGTTATTTCATCCAGGGTTTTTGCTTTTCCTTTCATTTGCAAGGAGTAAGAGAAATTTTAATTCTCTAGGCACATTAGAGCTTTCTAAGCATCTGAGGAAACCTTATTTAAGGACTCAAATGATTTTTAGTAGCTACTTCATTAAGAAGGAGATTACAGGTTTACCCCACTATCCACAAGTAGACTGTTCCTATGAAACCTTTCCTAAGCTAGAATGGTATACAGTGAAGAAACAATTACTATTAATGTATGTAGAAAAACTTTCAAGCATCTCTGGAGCACCAAAATAACTTCTCTGAGGCTTTTCGGATACTTTAGGACATGTCTTGCTAATAGATGCACAAAATAAATTGAGATAAAACACTGATGCTCACAGATACAGTTCAAAGTTATGGCGCTCTAGCTGATCTGGGCACAGCTCACAGCACAACAAACACTGAACGCTATTTTCCCTTTCCATGTGAATGGAAAAATCCTATTCGGATTTCTTTTGGTTAGTGAAAATAGGTACTAAGAGACATACTTTATTAAAGTGGAGTGAGAAGTCGACTTCAGAAAAACAGGATACCTGTATTTGGTAAGTTTGGTGAATTAATGAGACAAAAGTTTCTTAATTCTTAAAGCTAATGAAGTTTCTCATTTTGTTGATTCTCTTTTCTCCAGCCTGCGTTCAGCCAGCATGCACCTGTGGGAAGGAAAGAAAACCAACATCTAGGGGTGACCCTGTGTTCTGCTCACGTTGTTTTTCTTCCTTTTAATTCTCAAAACAAGCCTGTGAGGTGCTTGCTACCCTCATAGTGACATAGACTCTTGGAAAAGTTGAGCCATTTGCCCAGTCCGAGAGCTGATTATTGGTAGGTCCAGGGTTTGAATCCATGTTTGCGAGTCCACACACTTGGTATGCTTCTGAACTCACTTTAACTGTGTGTGTTTCTGTGTGTGTGTGTGTGTGTGTGTGTGTGTGTGTGTGTGTGTCTGTGTGGTTTACACTCGAACTACATGGAAATACCCTTTCTTTTTTGCTCATTCACTTGATCAGTCCCTCTTAAAATGAGGTTCTTTGTTTTAACCAAGCAGATCACTATTGTTTCCCTCAAGGGAGTTTTTCTTGTACTGACCCACTGTCTTAGAAGGTCTTGGAGCTTTATGCAAATGTGATTGTTCTGAATCCATTCCCTCAGTTCTTTGTGTCCTTGCTCTCTGCTTTGGGTCAGGCCTCAGCAATGAACATTTGCGGCTAGGCTCTTTTGGGTTGAGGTTTCATTATAGGTCTGATGCTGACTTCATCATTTAACATATTGGTCCTTGATGAACAAGGTCCTTTTTGAGGACCTATTATGTGACAATAAGCTAGTCTGGAATTTCTTCATAAAAGATCACATCCTAGGACTTAAACTCTCTGTGTTCTTAAGAAGAACAGCTAATGCAGCCCTGTGGAAATGCAGCTGTCTTAGTATATATCTCTGTATATTATTACCTGTCTGCACTGGGGGTGCTACTGAGCCCTCATAATCCTGATGTGAACTAGGGAACAGTTTCTTTGAATCCCTCATTTTCTGATTATCTCCTGGCTGACCTGTGGTCTTTGTACCCATGTCAGCATCGAGAGGTGTCCTCTACCATCTAGTCATCCCACAAGGAGAAAGACCCTTGACTGTGGGTGTATATTTTTGGCAGTGAAGCAGGATAGGAAGTCAGAGTAGAAGTCCCAAAATGAAGTTCTGGGCCTTAGTAAGAGTCAATGTTTAAGTTGATGTTGTCTTCCTTCTTTATAAAAATACGGTTATCATTTCTTTAGGGATGAAGTCTAAATTCCTTAGCTTGGCATTCCAGTCCTTCCATGATTCTAACCCCTTTTCCTAGTCTTACCTTCTTTTCATTAAATAGCTGCCTGCTGTTTGATCTTGGGTCCCCTGCTTTTGCATCTCTTTGCTTCCTGTTGCTACTTGTAGAATATCTTCCCATGCCTTTTTACCCTGCCCTGTACCTCCTGTGATTTCACTTTTTAAAAAATTAACATATGGTGTATTATTTGTTTCAGGGGTACAGGTCTGTGAATCATCAGTCTTTCTGATTTCACTTTAAAGGTCTTTTCAAATGAAGACTCCCGATTTTTTTTCTGGCCACTGGCCCTAGCTGCAATAATATCCTGCTTGCACTTCTGTAGCTTTTTTCCCCGTACACTGATTGCTCTAGCTTGTTTTACTTTAATCTGTAAGTTTGTATACAGTAGTACTTTCCCCCTCACCCCATCCACAAGGGATATGTTCCAAGATCCCCAGTGGATGCCTTGAAACCACAGCTAGCACCGAAACCTGTATATACTATGTTCCCTGCCCCCGCACTTAGATTACACATATATACCAATGATAAAGTTTAATTTATAAATTAGGCACAGTGAGATATTAACAATAATCACAAATACAGTAGAACAGTCAAAACAATACACTGTAATGAAAGTTATGTGAATGTGGACTGTCTCTCAAAATATCTTGGTGTACTCACCCTTCTTGTGATGATGTGAGATGATAAAATGCCTACGTGATGGGATGACATGAAGTGAATGACATAGGCATTGTGACATAGCATTAGGTTACTACTGATCTTCTACATTAAACCAGAAGGAGAATCATCTGCTTATAAGCTGAGGGGGGTGGCAGGCAACTGAAACCACAGGGTAACGGAGCACTTAATGTACACAGATGAGGTCCTTCTAAATTAATTCTTCTAAAGGATATGGAATATATATGTATCATTTTTTGATTTCTTTAAGTACATTGATAGAAGAGTATGAAATATTTAAGTAGGTTAGGCCATAGAGTACAGTAGTTGAAAGTTTTGGAGTCAGAGAGACCAGATTTCTTATACTACCAATCATTAGCTATGTGACCATGGCATATTATTTTATCTCTGAATCTATTTCCCCATCTGCAAAATGGGAATAATAATTCCTACTCATAGGATGATTGTGAGGATGAAATGAGTTAAAGTACTTAGTAGGTACATATTACATAGTAAGCACCCCATAAATGAATGCATCATATATTTACATTTATTTTGATGTAGACAAAGAGGAGTTTGGGTCTCCCATATTATTTTTGAAGGATGTTTCCATGTAAATATAACTAGAAACCTGATATGGAAAAGGGTGAAGCCCTTTTCTTCTATTGAATTTCATTTTAAAAATCAACTCTGAAAATTTCGTTAGCCTTAGTGCTCTGGTTGGAAAAACAGATTCTCCAGAATCTGTGTTGGCTATGACCTCATTTAGGAAATAGAATTTTAGGGAAATGGCCTCAGGAAAAGCACACAGATGTATCATCAGAATGCACATGATGTGATGGTTGATGTGACTGGTGGGCATATCATCCTCTGGTGACATGAGTGGTATTCTGAGTCTGCTCCTGCCAGATTTGAAAGAATGTAAGAGACGTGCCGGTGGTGACTTCATCCCTCCAAGCCCTTCTCCTCCATGTCTTAAGCTTGAATGGGTAAGATGAACACAGGCCCTCTGAATCTATCAGTGTATTTCTACCTCCATGGATGCCACGGCCCCTCCCTCCATTGCTGAATTAGTGCCCACTGGACATTTCTCTTCTCGGCTGGGCGTCTTCATCAGCAGTGAGGCGGGCTTTATCATTTCTCCTTGGTTTATCATCCCCCTCTCTTATACAGTCCATCGCCACCTAGTGGCCATAGGTAAGACTGCATCACAGAAACTAGATGAATGCTCTGTGGGTATTTTGCTGTACTCTTAAGATTTGAACACTGCCTCTTTCTGCTCCTGAAGTGCAGGATTTCAGGCTATAGAATGAACAACAAAGTAACAACACTTGCTTTTCTTACAGTTAAGCAGTGGCAATAGGTTTAAAATGCCACACGCAGACTGGGAAATGCCTATCCCCAAGCATAGTTTCTGGTAGGATTATGTTTTCAGCTTGCCCAGATATGGGGAAAAAGAGAAGTGTCTCTGGAACTCTACCTTCGTCTGTTTTAGCTCCTGGCTTGGGGACAGCCTGGGGCTGAAAGGGCACACATGTTTGTGGCCAATACCAGACACATTTATAACCCATTTCTCCTGGACTCTTGGTTATAGAGAAGGTTTTACTTCATATGCCTGCTGGTGGCTCTCTCTGCAGCTCTGTGGGAATCTTCCTCAACAGACAACATTGGTTTTATGTTAACAGAAATCATATTCCTATATATACAAGCTTCAGCCAGACGTTTCTAAGTTTGAAGTTTCTCCTAATATATATCTAACCAGCTTTTTTTCAAAATGAATTACATAATTGGGAGTTTCACCTCTGATGAGTGCAGTGAACTAGTAGAGTGCCCAACTTCTCCTCCCCTTTTGTTCTTCCTGTGACTCCTGCTCTCAGCCAGGTGATGTGCTAGCTTGTGAGGACATAGTGGTGAGCATGAAGAGACACAGTCCTCACCCTTGAGGAATTTACTAGTTGGGGAGGTACTAATAGAATTACCACCTGAACAATATAAAATTGCTATGAAGAAGGAGGTACAAAAAAAAAGAGATTCATAGTACTTAGAGTGAGGGTAGGGTAGGGGTTGGCCTGGTTACAGAAATCAGAGCAGGCTTTTTGGAGGACTGAACTCCTAAGCGAAGGGCTGCAGGCATGAGCAAGACGTTCAAGGAGCTGGCAGAACCCAGAAAGGGAGTTGGGGGCCCAGGCCCACCAAGGCCTCTCAGACTTTGGGAGGACTTTGGTCTTGGTTTTTAGAACTCTGGGAGCCCATCCCAGGATTCACCATTGGAGCTGACATGACTGGGGGGAGAACTGATTGAGAGAACAAAAGTGGGGATGAGGGACCAGAGCAGAGGCATTTGCAGCTTCCCTGGCAAATGGAGCCATTTGATTTAGGGGTTGCTGATGGTGATGGGGATGAATGAATAGAACTGAGATGCTTAGGAGGCAAGACAGACACACTTGGGAAGGACACCGTGCTCCCAGGGGTGATATGTGGGTGTGTGACTTTGACTTGTGTAGCAGGACAGATGGTGGCACCTTTTGTCAAACTGGGGATGAAGGAGGAGGTTCTTGGTTGGCTCTTCTTTGAGAGGATCGGAGAGGAGAGAGAGTTTGGCTTAGAGAGTGGTAAGTTTACCTGAGAGTGGGAGTTGTGGCAAAGTTTCAGTCTTGGGGACTCATGTCCACTTCTCAGCCCTCACTGTGGGTTCTCTTATTGGGCCATCTGTAAGGCAGCATCTGTTGCTGTGCCCAGTCAGATCAGTACAACATGTCTTGAGGGCCACTTCGTCTGGGCCTGTCTCAGACACCTATTGTGCATTATGCCAGGGAACCACTCATGCATGGTTCTGGAATCATTCCAAATACAAGGTGAACAGGCACAGAGAGTAAGTGTAATTGACTTTCAGAGAAGGGAGAAATTAGCTAGGCCTGAGGATTTCAGCATTTGTGCTTTAAGCAGCCAACAGGCCATTCTTGTCACAAATACTTACCTTGGCAGTTGTACTTCATTGACTGTAATCGGTTTCTAAATCCAGGGAGATGTGACCAGGGAGTAAAAAAATTTTATGGGTAGTTATATACAGTTCCGGTAACTTTGGAGATCAAAGAAAGGTAATAGATACACTGAAATAAATGTAATAGTGAGGTTACATAGAGTCCTTTATCATGATATGTTTGTGTTTGCAAATGGATGTTAAATTTTCCCCCAAAAGAAAATGGGAGTGGCTTGACTTGTGGTACTGAGGTAGAACTTGTGTAACTTAAGGTAGATTCTAACTTCCAAAGAAAGTATCAACCTTCTTTTACTGAAAAAAGAATTGGTACTAAGGTTAAATTCTCTTAACAGTCTGTGCGATGAGTTCTGGGGGCAGAACGTGGGCATCCGCAGGAAGAGAAGGGCACTTCCCTCTGTTCCCCTAGTCAGCAGACACCGTTGAGAGCGGTCCCTCAATGCCCGGACTTCTAGCTGCTTCTGTGTCACTTAGCTGCCTGGTCTCCTCACCCAGAAGCAGAGGTGACTTAGTTCTGTAAGGCAATACTTGGCCTCCCAAGAAGCTGCCTGTTAGGACTTCTTTCTGCTCTGGCTGGCCTTCTGCCTTTCTAGCAACAGATGTTTCTGCACCGTAAGCATCATTGACTTTTGGCGCCTTGCACTGGTCTCTTGGAATTCTGCACCTGGTATGCAGTGGGGTTATATGAGCAGGGTGTCGTGAAGTGTGGCAGGCATTCAGCACTGGTACCACCCTCTCTGCTTTCTGCACTCCTCTCACTGGCACATGCATGTTAGATTCCTGTTGTGTCACAGTGAAAGCTCCAGAAAGAAATCTCCCTGTAGCTGCATGGCAGAGTTGATAGTCTACATAAGAGTCTACCATTTGGGGTTGAAGTAGACAAGAATCAGTGTGTTTTAGATTTCTGTTTTGGTGTCTTCTCCATTGTCCTAAGTAACAGAGACAGTTTTACCTTACCAGGGTAAGGCGGCATGGTGTATCCACATGCTACAAGGATCTTGGCTCCCAGGGGCTGATAGAGTCCTTGATCCCCATGTTTGAGCTGTGTGCTCTTAGGTCATTCCTCTCTCTTAGCTGGGTTCTCAACAGAGGTGGTCCTGCTTACCTTCCCTGGCTTCTGTCCTTGCAGGATTCACACATTATGGAAGAATAGCCCAGCCTTGCCTAGACCTGAAGCTGGCAGTGTACAGAGTGCTTGTGTAGTGTGTCTCACTGGGTGTCCTGACAATTTGATGGGTTAGGTGGGGCTGACAACGTATGTCAGGTGAGGCAGCTAAGAAGGTAGGCTTAATGTAGGGTGAGTTACACTTCTAGGAAATCTTGGAGCTGAAATTTGAACCCAGGAGCCAGGTGAGGTTGGGGTGAGGGCAAGGGGCTGGGGGAGGGACTGACTAATCAGTCTACAACCAGAACCCCATGCAAGGCAAGTGTAAATGGGGAGGTTCTTTAAAGCAAGCTTGAGGGGATGCCTGGGTGGCTTCATCAGTTAAGTGTTTGCTTTCAGCTCAGGTTGTAATCTCTGGGTCCTGGGATCCAGTCTCACTTCAGGCTCCTTGCTCAGTGGGGAGCCTGCTTCTCCTTCTGCCTGTCTCTTCCCCTGCTTGTGCTTGTTCTCTGATAAGTAAGTAAACAAAATATTAAGAAAAAGAGTAAAACAAACTTGAGTTGCTGTTCTAAAAACTGGGGAGTGGATGCTGAATGAGAAAAATACCTGATGTCCCCCAGCACCTTTCCTAAGATTTCTCTCTCAGGCGTGAGCCATTCAAGCCCATAGTGAATTCCTTTCCAAATTCCAATATTTGATATTTTTAGCTTATCTAGCTGTGCTCACTGGCCTATAACCCAGCACGGACTCCAGACTGGTGTTCATTACCTAATTCTTTTGTCAGGGAGAGAGGTCTCCTTATCAGCTTTGTCAGGCCCACATGGCTTCTCAGGTTTGTGTTGTGGTGGGGTGCGCTGTGTGTCACCCCACAAGGAAATAAGGTTAAGGTTTCTGGTCATAAGCTAACAGGCCCTGCTCCAGGTTAAATGGGTTCTCAAGTGAAAAGACCCCACAAAGGCCCTATTTTGCATAATTAGCCACTCCTTGACCCTTACTGGTAGCTGCTTCTGGCAGCATAGCTTCTTGGGTACCTGTTGGAGGTTTCCCAAGCCTGCCTTATGTTTTACCTTTCATCCACTGTATGGAGATGCTTGTCCAGCTTGAGTCTTTCTTGCCTGTGGGGGAGGCATCGAGGATTTTTAGGTGGATAGAAAAGCAACTCTAGTCTTACTCTTGATTCAAGCCTTTCTTTGTGAGTTCTGATCAGGAGAACATTCTGGCTCCAGTAAGACTGAGCATAGCCATGTCCACATTCTATGCCTGATACTTTTTGGCTTTCTTGGGGGCTTTGTCCTCTATTCTGAAATGTGATTCTTCCTTTATTTTATCCTGCCTGCCTGTGGCCTCCTGTCTTTCTTCCCCACAGTGTTCTGACTTTGTATGAATCTGTTTCTTTCTTGACTTGCCAGGGTGTGATTTGTGTTCTTAGGAATATCCTCAGCTTGGGTTGGCCAGTTTTGGGAGATGGCTGATTCTTCTGCCAGCATCTTTGGACTTTTTGCCAAGGACCATTGCATTAAAATGACTGAACCAGGGAGAGACTAGAGACTATTGGCTGGTGGCTCCTGGGTTCTCCTTCTCCATTTCAAGTGTTTTCCTCTTTTGGTGCAGAGCAGAGGGCTTTGCATAAGCCATGCTCTGTTGGGATTCATGTCATCCGAGCCATAGGAGGGTGATCTTCGAGCAGGAGTCCTGCTGTCCATGTGGTAAGCCTGAGCCCCAGACTTGGGAACAGCAGGACTGCTTAGCTGGGCTCTTCCACTGGCTGCTACTGCCTGGATTAAGCTCTGGGATTGGCGAGCTGCACACTGGCATTCAAATTTGTATACCCCCTCCACACACACATTATTCAGCACGCACTGAGCAGGATGTGCTGCCAGGTACATAAGAGAGGAAACAAACAAAACCAGAGGATGGAAAAAAACATGACCCCCCACTTTAAGGAGCATATCTGGGAATTAGAAGAGCTGAAGACCATGGATACTTCTGTTCCATTAGATTATGTTGATCTGTGAAACCAGAATCCTCCCAACCTCCTCCCCATATCTCATTAAAGCCAGTGCATGTTGCCAGTTATGCCTCCTATTTTCCTCCTCTGGGAATTTGGACATAATACCATTTCCCCTTCAATAAGGGAAACATCTATGAGGGTAATTTGAATGATTAGCCTAATCTGCAGGAAGGCTGCACATGGAATTAGGTTAAGCACATTTTTACCCAGCAGCTGTGCCTGTCAGGCCACTTAAAGGTACCTGGGTGGTTTCATACCCTTAACAGAAGCTGAGAGTTCAGGAGGGATCATTGGCTTTTCATACTGCCTTAAATGAAAGGTTATTTTTTAGATTTGACGAGGGTTTCCAAGAGCTTTCTTTATAGATAACATGTGTGGGGTGTGTTTTTACCCCAACTCAGTACATTGCCAGGGCTTTGTTCTTGTGGCAGAGGGGAACACGATGACTCAGGGAAATGGTTCAGATGGAAATTTGTCATGTTGGCTGACCACTGTCCTCATGAGGGGGAACTGAGAGGGTTATGAGAACTTGGCCTCACGTGTGCTTGAGGAAGAATAAGGAGTCCAGGTCCTGTGGGATTCCAAGTCCTATGCTGTGGGAATGGGGCCTTCCATGCCCTTTCTTCCTGTTCCCTACCTAATGCTGGATCATGTGGGAGGTTGGTGGCAGGGCTGATACAGGCTCTGACCCATGCTTCTTCCTGGATTCCCATGTGTGACCAATGTACAAGACAGGACTCAGTGTGTGGCTTGAGGAATTAGAACTGGGACTGGAATGGTTAAAGCAAAGTAACAGAAATAGTAATTTTTCAAGCCAATCAGAATTTCATGTTAGAAACAGCTGTTCAGTCTTTTGAATTTACGTTGTGTTTGAAATAGCCTCAAGAACAAATCTAGCTGCTACATTAGTAGAAGGGCTAAAATGTTCAGCAAATGTGGAAATCAGTTTACGTCAGTAATTCATATTTTTTACTCTTTTTCTTGCTAGATTTGTCTTTGGCGAAGAGGAAATTTGCCGATTCCTTAAATGAATTTAAATTTCAGTGCATAGGAGATGCAGAAACAGATGACGAAATGTGTATAGGTAAGTTATAACCATGGGTCTGATAAGATGAGTCATTGTTCATCATAACTGTCAGTGTCCTTACTGAGCCTTTCTCTTGTGATTGGAAGTATCTAAGTGTCAGAAATTAAGAAATCCACACCAACAATGGAGGGGGCAGAGTAAAGGGAGGGTCAGGGGCCAAGGGGCTATTCTGGGCTTCTCAGAGTTCTGAGACTGCTTCTCTCACCCTGGGGCCTGAAGGAGGCCGCTTGAAGGTTTGCAGTGGAGCTGTTCTCTCCACCCTCCTGTAATGTTTTGCTTCTGGCTGTTTTTGTGACTTTTCTTTGCTCCAGTACTGTAGAATTTAGAGCAAGCACAGAAGATAGGTAGATGAGGGAAGAATTACAGGTTGCAAATGGTAGTTTGTGGGCTGAAATCAGAATACAGCCATGTTTTTGTTGGCACTCATTTCTTAAAATTGAATTAAGATATACATTGAATTTGTGTAAAGTTCTGGTTTTCCATCTATTTAAAAGTGGAGAATCTGATCAACTGACTCCTCATTCAGGCCTAGCAGTTGTGTGGAGCTCCATAGCTGCCGCTGCCTTCAAATGGACAGAGGAGCTTGATGTTCAGCTCTCCTCCCCCTTTCTTTAACCAGAGACTGAGGGTGGGATTACTGTTGATTGCTGTGCTGCTTCTCTTTTCTGCCTTTCTTTTACCTCCTGTCTCTTGTAGGCAGTGCTGAGCACAGAGGATTTTCAGTGCCAAGATACCTGTCTCTGGCAGGGTCTAGTCGTTTGGCTGACCCTTCTTACATTGGGCATCTTGGTTGGCTCCAGGGGTGAGCAAGGATTGAAAATATTGTCAAATGCTTATTGAATTCCTGTTGTCACATAGAGTGCCAGGATCTAGGGTTGAGGGAAGTTATCTACCTGGGAGATAGCTGAGAGCAATGAAAATGCATCATTGCTCCAATGCTTGGAGCTCCCCAAAATTACATGTATGTCCTGAATATCCTCAGGGCTATTGCATTTACTGCTTTTTGCCTTTGGGAATAATTCTAGTGAGGACTCTCCATGACTGACCTCTGTGTTGCATTTTAATAGGTATTGTATTCATAAGTGGCTTGGGGACTCAGGAAGAGGAATCCAAGGAGAAGCCAGAGATGTGTCTTCTATCGAGAGCTATGTTGGTGTAGTTGTGGTACCAGAGGAAAGGTTGATTTCTTCAACCAAAGTTGAAGAGGTCAAATCCTGGGTAGGAAATCCCTTCCACTCCTAAACGGAACTCTGCCCTTTGCAGCCTACGATCTGGAAGCTGGCCAGCACCTCATCAGTCCTGGGTAGTCTCAGGAACAGGCAGGTCTTGGAAGGAAATCCTTTCCCAGCTAGAGTGCCAGGTGAAATTAACCTGCATTCGGGGAACATCCTGGATGGTTAATGATTAAAAGATAAGGGGAGCCTTGGGAAGCAATTGACTTTAGGATTCTGCATGTGCCAAGGGATTTCAATCCATAACATAGTAACTATATCTGGAAAGGCTCCCAAAGGCCCATTTCTCTATGTCCCTTTCATGGTACTTTTTAATTGCTTTTTCAGCAAGGTCTTTGCAGGAGTTTGCCACTGTCCTCAGGAATCTTGAAGATGAACGGATACGGATGGTAAGTATGGCTGGACTGCTTTTACTCCCATACAGTGTGGTTATGTCAAGAGATTTGTGGTCAGAAGAACTGAGTTTCAGTTCAGCTTCTACCACTTGAGTGTTTTGAGCTCTTGAGCAAGGCTCATCTTCCCATCTTTGCAGAGTTGGAAACATTTTGCAAATGTTAAGGGATTACTGTGGATAAAATTAGAACCATGTTGTTGGCCTCCCAAAGATTAACTGTAAGGTGCACCCACAAGGTATTACTTATGGGTGGATATTTTGAATTCATTAACTTTTGGGAGTCTCCGATTCTCTACAGGCAGAGTGGGAATGAAGGTGTCACACTTTGCTCCCCGCTTTCTTCATTTTAGTAAAAGTATCCAAGAGCTTTTGAAGGGCACACCTTCACTTTTTATTCCAAATCGCCTAACCCAGTGCCTGCCCTCTAGTATACGCCCAGTATGTAGTGTACAGGCACATAGTAAATGATGACATTTATAAGAGGTTCTTCCAAGGGAGGCATCGTGCAAAATCAAGAATCAAACGCTGATCCCTGGGTTCTTAAGAGATACCTTCTGTATTCTAATTCTGATGTGGCTCAGCATCAACAGATGAGGGATTCCGTATCTGTAAGTTCTTTTGCATCCTCTCCTTATCCCTGAGACACCAAGAATGAAGCCTGATTTGGAATCTCCCTGCATGCTGATTTGTCCCTGGGAAAGCTTGTCCCTAAGCTAGTGGTGTTACACCGGCCTAGGAAGAGTCTGTCAATGAAGATTTTTTCACTCTTCCCATGCTAAAACTGATCATTTGAGACTAAGTCTACTGCTTTAATCTGCTTGGACTGCCATAACAAAATACCACAGGCTGGATGGCTTACACCACAAATACTCATTTCTCCCATTTGTAGAGACTGGGTAGTCCAAGATTAAGGAACCAGCTGATTTGGTTCCTGGTGAGGACCCTTTTCCTGGCTTGTACATAGCCACCTTCTTGCTCTGTCCTTAACTAGGAGAGACGGGATAGAATGGCTCTTCAGTCTTTGCTTAGAAGGGCATTAATCCCATTGTGAGGATTCTACCTTGGTGACCTAGTTACCTTCCAGAGGCTCCATCTCCAGATAGTGTCATGCTGAGGGTATTAAATGATAAAATGAGACACATTGTATTTTTAAGACTTTATTTGAACAAAAATTGGTTCAGATTGGACTGAACTGGAAATGTTTAGGAAAACTCTACTGACAGAGCTATAGGGCAAAGACTTTTATAGAGACCATATAGAAATAGCAAGGAAATTACGTGATTGGCTATATCTCAGGCTGTTGCCTTATTTGGGAGAGCCCAGTTGTTTCCCTTTCCTAAACTTGAGTAGATGGTGCTCAGTCCATAGCCTTGAACAAGACATTATGTATGCATACATTTTAAATTTTAACCCGCATGTTGAATCTGTGAGGTGGTACCTATATCATCCCAGTGTCTAGATAAAGATATTGAGGTTTAGAATGACTAACATGGCCAAGATCACATAGCTTAAAAGTGTCACAGTCTGGACTCAACCCCAAATTTGTGTTAGACCAAAGAGTGGGGGAATTTCTTTGAAAAATTCAACAGAGCAGAAGCTTTCACCTTCTGCCCTGCACAGAGAGACAGAAATAGTATTTCCCTATTTTCCTTGATTGCTCATTTTTAGGTGCTTAAAGCAGAATCAGGAAGCTGGTGGCTGCAGCAGGATTGGTGGTGGGTGGAGGCAGGGGGAAACTTGTGTGTTTCTGCATGTGCTACTGCCTGAGAAAGGGAAATGATTCTTTGGAGTCTGATTCTTGGCCGAGTCAGTATTTGAGGGTGGGGGGTGTGGTAAGCTAATCACGCTGAATACCCTGCAGATTGCTATGGCCTGTGGTAAGAGAACAATGACTGGATTATACTCTTTAGCCTGCCTCTGCAATTTTATCATTAATGTCAGTGAACTGAGTTTTTGCTGTGTGCGCCTGAGTATTTAGCCATTGCAAGCCCCTTCCCTACCTCCTCATCCGATGGCAGCCTCATCAATTCAGCTAAGCTTTGCAAAGCCACACCTTTTTGGGAAGCCTTCTCTGACTCCCTGGGGTATTTGGCCATGCTTTGTAGTTTCTTACTATCCAGCTCATATCTCTGATTCTCCATTTACCACATAGTGTCTGATAAGCATTGCATGTTATCTGTCCTGTCCCATATTCTTGAAGGGCATAGAGTGGGCTTCTGTTCCCAGCATCAGTGTAGTACTTGGAACTGGTGAAAATTACACAGTCCTGAGTCTTAGACCCAGAACAACCTTATTTCTTACTGTCTGTAGCGTTTTACTGGCCACATGGGAAAACGGAGGTCTTGTGAAGGCAAATAGCAAGCAGTAGAAAGACTAGGACAGGGTCTTGGGTGTCCTGGTTCCCAGGTGAGTAGTTATTGCTTTTGTTTATTTAGCATCTTCTGAAGGCTAGCTTCTCAATCGGATGCCCATTGAAACAACTTGGGAAGTTTAAAATATATTGATTCCTGGGATGAAGTACAGAGATTCTGATTTTATTGGTTTAGAAGTGTAGCCTGGACACTGGGATTTTTAGAAGCTTCCCAGTTGAGCCTGACATGCGGCTTAGCTTGAGAATCAGTGGCTTAGGAGCTCTGCCCACCTCTGTGAGCTTTGGAGACTTACCCCTTGTTTTGTGGAAGTTTAAAACAAGTGAGCCCATTAAGCAACATCAAGTAATAATAATAAAAATCAAACAAGTTAAACATTGCAACCCTCATGTTAAAATGCTCTCTTTATAGATAAGTGCTCTCAAAATTGAGAAAAAAAAGCAAATGGCAGTAAATTTGGAGACCTACCACCCTTTATTCCTCCTATTGCTCAGTCATTTCTTGACTGTCCATTTTTGGCTTCTGGCATTTATTCTGTCAGTTTCAGTGTATATGATGTATATGCATGTGATTTAGAAAAAATGCTTTGTTGTACCAAGATTCCTAAAATAATTAGTTGAGTGACAAGTGAGCAGTGAATGACTTAAAAGGAAAGATTGTAGGGCGCCTGGGTGGCTCAGTGGGTTAAAGCCTCTGTCTTAGGCCCAGGTCATGATCCCAGTGTCCTGGGATCAAGGCCCGAGTCAGACTGTCTGCCCAGTGGAGAGCCTGCTTCCTCCTCTCTCTCTCTGCCTGCCTCTCTGCCTGCTTGTGATCTCTCTCTCTCTCTCTCTTTGTTAAATAAATAAATAAAAATCTTTAAAACAAAAAAAAGCGCTTTTTTTTTCTTAAAAAAAAAAAAGGAAAGATCGTAAAATATTTTACTGCCTTATAATAGACCATAGAATCTTAGAGCTGGAACAATCCAGCCTACTCATTTTGCAGATGAGGTAATTAGAGCCCAGAGAGGTTAAATACTTTGCCTGTGGTCACACAGTTGGCAGCTAGTCAAGAAATAATTTATTCATTCCTACAGTCATTGAAAAATATTTGAGTGCTCCTTTGTTTCCACACTCCTCTGTGTTTGGGGCGAAATGGTAGGCAAGTGAACATTTACAAGAGAGTGGTATGTGTGTGTGTGTTTGTATAGTGGTGAATTTAAAAACTTTATTTGGCTTACATCTTCTGAAGAAAACACTTGGTGTGCTGGCGAGAAGTTTCTTTAGAATATGCTGGTGATCATGGAAGGCCTTCTTAAAATGGTGACCTTTAAGCCAAGACCTCATTTAGAATAAGAAATGAGTTGTCCATGAGAGCATTTGGGGACTGAGTATGTGAGGGAATGTCTAAATGTAAAAGCCTGGAAATGGGACTAGTTTTGTGCATTTGAGGTACATGGGGGTGATGGTATGGTTGGCATATAGGACCTGATGGAGTGAGTGGTGGGGAAGTCTGGAGGCATAGATGTCCTGCACACAGGTGTACTTTGAGTCTAGTACTGGTAGGAATACACGAAGTTGGGTTTGGAAGGTTTTCATGCCACCTCACGTCCAAAAGTATTTCTTGTTCTTAACCTAGACTCAATGTTAATCTGCCTAAAATGTGTCTACTTAAATATAGCTTGGGTGAATGGGCATTCATAAGGTAAACCTGAAACTGAAATTTAGATCCTACCCTGTCACCAGTTCCCCTCTGCGTTTACATGGTTGCTTACAGTTTTAGTTGCACTTGTTTTTATTATCTTTATTATTTTTAAGATTTTTAATTTATTCATAGAGCGAGTAAGCGAGTGAGAGCACAAGCAGCAGGGAGGGTCAGAGGGAGAGGGAAAAGCAGACTGCCTGCTGAGCAGGAGCCTGACCTTGATCTCAGGTCCCTGGAACATGACCTGAGCCAAAGGCAGACACTTAAACAACTGAGCCACCCAGGTACCCCAGAGGTACTCATTTTTTTTTAAAAAAGATTTTATTTATTTGAGACAGAGAGAGAACGACTAGAGGTAAAGGCAGAGGGAGAAGAAGAAGAAGCAGGCTCTCCACTGAACAGGGAGTCCAATGCAGGGCTCGATCCCAGGATCATGGGATCATGACTTGAGCTGAAGGCAGATGCTTAACCGACTGAGCCACCCAGGCACCCCAAGATATACTCATTTTGTAAAGAATCAGTCACACAAGGAAGAGTTCCATCTTTTGAGATGAGTTTGATCTGACATGCTTTCAGTTTGAGTATTGTGACAACTGACATATGCTGCAGTATTGCTTGCTTACTTTTTAAAAAAAGATTTATTTAAGAGAGATTGAGAACATGAGTAGGGAAGAGATCAGAGGGAGAGAGAGAATCCTCAAGCAGACTCCTCAATGAGCACAGCCCAGTGACATGGGGCTCAACCCTAGAACCCCGAGATCATGACCTGAGTATAAATCAAGAGTCAGATGCTTAACTGACTGAGCTACCCAGGCACCTCGCTTACTCAAATTTTAAAGTGAGAGGGGTTTTGTGCCAGAACTGCTAGAATTTTTTTTTAAAGATTTTATTTTAAAGAGAGAAACACAGCTAGAGAGAAAACACAAGCAGGGGGAGTGAAAGAGGGAGAAGCAGGCTTCCCACCGAACAGGGAGCCTGATGCAGGGCTCGATCCCAGGACTCTGGGATCCTGACCTGAGCTGAAGGCAGATGCTTAATGACTGAGCCACCCAGGTGCCCCTGAACTGCTAGAATTCTTAACTGATATTTGCTTTTATGTGTATGTGTCTACCCCACTTCCCTGCCCTGTTTTTCCTCACCAGATTGAGAATGCCAGCGAGGTGCTCATCACTCCCTTGGAGAAGTTTCGAAAGGAACAGATTGGGGCTGCCAAGGTGAGAATTACACAAACCTTGTTCTTGGATTTTATATAGTGGCTCATCTATTGCTCACAAGTGTCTGAAGTAAGATTGTGTGGTCAATCCCAGAGCAGTCATTCTAGTATTTTGTTACCTAATCATTTTATGCTAGTTCATAAATAGTGCAAAGGTAGAAATGATGCTTCCTTGTGTTAGTAGATACATCTGTGCTTGGACAAGGTGGGATTGTACTTACAGCAGAGGTCCAGGACTCAGAGCCTAGACCAGGGAGTTGCAAACTGGGCCCTGAGGGCCTGGTGACCCTGTTGTGAGCTCAGTTTTGCTGAGTGAAAATGTGCCCTTTGTTGCCAGATCTTCAAATTTTTAAAAAGAAAGTGAAAAGTTAGAGTTTAGAATTTCCTGGTTTAAAAAAATGTTGGCAAGTAATTTTTTTGAAAGATTTTATTTATTTATTTGACACAGAGAGAGGTCACGGGCAGTCAGAGAGGCAGGCAGAGGGAGAGGAGGAAGCAGGCTCCCTGCCAAGCAGAGAGCCCGATGTGGGCCTCGATCCCAGGACCCTGAGATCATGACCTGAGCCGAAGGCAGAGGCTTTAACCCACTGAGCCACCCAGGTGCCCGGCAAATAATTTAAAAATACATATTCCACACGGTGCAGGTCAAAAAGCAGGACTGCTTCAACTTCCCTGTCCCGGTTTATTACCACTAACCAGGAGGGACTGCAGCTGAAATGTGGCTGACTTGAAATTTTTCTGAAAAGGGTGCAAAGGGAATCTTGTTCACTGTTGAAAGATGGATTCTCCAGGGTTCCCCTGCCCTGTGAGAAATCTCTAGGTAACTCTAGCTGGTTTGACTGTGAGTAGGCCACCTGCAGAGAAGGTGAAAAGCAGAAGGATTTTCGAGATAGTCTTCCTTCTCTCCCCAGGGAGTTTTGGGCAACTTTGCTCTGACATGTTTAGAGTTTACTCAGCTGTGAAACCGTCTTGAGAAGTAGGTGCCTATAGATGGGAAAAAGGTAACTGCAGTGTAATGATGTGGGATCTGTCTCCCAATCCCGCCTCCCTACCTAAGCACATGCGCTTATGAAAATGAATATGGTTAGGGTCTGAAAAAGATGATGTGCTTTTCAGTGAATGTTCTTCAGAGGAAGGGTTCACATAATTTGAAGGACGGACCATAGCAAAGATTTTTCTTTGTTTTATAGCACTTTCTACCAGTTTTATACTTTACATTTATGAAGAAATTAAAGTTTATGGGTTTTTTATCAGAGATTAGGAATGTAAAATGAAAAGGGAGTGCTGTTCCATTAAGAGTTTGTCTGAGACTGAATTTGCCATGAGTGTTTCTCCCCAAGTTCTCATGTTTGTAGGCCCCGTGAGCAGACCTTCACTTTAGTGGCCTCGGGACCTGCGCTTCCTACTCATGATAACATATGGCAGTGGCTCTGGGCCTTCTGAAGAGCTTAGAGACAATGGCAGAGTGGACAGACCTCCTTATGGAGTCCTCTTCCCAAGAGTCTTTTCTGCCTCTGAGCCTGGATGCGCTTCTCATTCTGGGCTCTTCCCTCAGCCCCGGTTTTGGGCATTCCCACGGTTGCCATGGAGGTAGAGTAGGAGTCTGAGTGGGCTCGTTTTGGGTAATACCAGTGATTGTAATGACAGATACTCTTCTGGGGGTGGGGTAGGAGTGGGGCTGTAGAAGGTGAGAAGTAGAAGAGAAAGAATTTGAATAAAATCATCACTCATCAAACACTCTCATACATACTCTCACTCTCTCATACACACTTTCATACATACTCTGTTCTCTCATTCCTTTTGAATAGTGTGATCATGTTGGGGTTGATTTCTCCTTCTTCCTGTGTCATTTCCTTTTTTCACTGTATGTGTTCTTCCCCTCCCCCTACATGCACACATTTATATCCTAATGTTGTCTATATTGAAGAGAAAAGAAAGAAACAAACTCTTCACCAGGCAGTCCAGGCAGCAGACTAAAGAATATCTAAGAGCCAGCCAGGGCTCTTGAGCGGCCAAGTGGAAGTTTCTGAACTCTGCCTGTGTGGTGCTAAAATTACCCTTCCTCCCCCTCTGGTACGGCTTTGGTTGCTATAACAACCTGTTGCTACTTGCAAGAAGCAGAAGTTAGTGTTGGGTTGAAGGCTGCCAGAGAGGAGGACTTGGTGGACATTCTGATGCTAGTATAGTTGCCCTGTGGTAGCGTGCAACCTGGAGCTGGGCATAACTGTGACTCTGGGTTCAAAATTCTGAGTTTAGGGGAATTGGTTTTTCTTCCAGCCGAGGTGCATTTGGAGAGCCAGGCTCTACAGTGAAAGAAAGAAGTTTGTGGTAAAGAGGGGGCCCTAACCTCTCTTATTCTATTGGCATGCCAGCTTGGGGAGCAGCCAAACAGCTCTGTGCCTGTCCTGATCTGTAGGAGGGGGACAGTGATAATATTTACCTCATAGAGTTCTTATGAGAAAGGCATCAGTAAATGCATATACAGTGCTTAGAACAGTGTTTGTCATATAGGCTTTTAATGTTAGTTGTTAGATTCAATACATACAGTTCATCATTTAAAAAAAATATGTGAGTGTCTGGTCTGTGCTTGGCACCATGCTACACACGGGTTTATGGTGGAGAGTAAGTGAAGATGTACTGTGCTCGTGGTGTGGGAGAGAACGACATGGAACAAAAAGATGTAAATGAACCTAATTTCAAATTGAGGTAGGTGCTATGAAGGCTTACCCTCATGGGACATTGGGCATGGGAAGGAAGTGGTGTTCTCAGTAAGGAGGAGGGATGTTCAGATGATGGGCCTCTTGACCACTGTCACCGCAATAGCTACCGTCAGCACTACTGCCATCATCATTATTATTACTGAGTTTTATTGTGCATTTTCTGTGTGCTGGGCCCTCTGCTAAGAACAGTCTGTGGTTTATCTCATTTTATCCTAATAGGCCTATGAGGATGTAGGTGTTTTTATTCTTTGTTAAACACTCTGTGAGCTGAAGGAGGAAAGAACCTGAGGAGTTGCCTCTTGGAGTCCTCCTCAGTTTAATAGATGAGGGAACCCAGTTCTGGAGAGGGGCAGTGATTTGTGTAGAATCAGTCCATGTAGATAGAAGTGGGAATCATATCCAGAATCCTAATTCTATCCTTTGTCCATTTAGGTGCCCCCAATGGATTCCCTGGAAGATGAGCCCTGTCTCGTACCTGAGTAGAGAATTTAAGCTCGCTAGCACTACCCTCCCAACTTAAGAACATTATCTAAATCTGAATAGAATTATCCCCAGAGGTCTTGTTGCTGTTTCCCAGGACAGAAACTGCTTCCATTTCTCTTTAGCTCTGGCTATCCTCTTGAACATGGAATGTGGCAGCTCAAGTTGCCAGAAAGTCACAGAATGCCAGTGACTCATGTTCACTGGCCTTTTCTCACCTCTGGCCAGCTGGGCTGTTCCAGCACAAGGTTCTCCTTGTGGCTTGCTGACAGGCTGCTGGAGTGGATCTGTGAGCATGAAGCAGTGTTGAGGCCCTAGCTCAAAGTTGCTGGTTTCTATGCAGGGAAGAGTTGCTTAAATCAAGTGTCTAATGTGTACCCTTCCTCAAGTTTGTAGGAGTAATGTCTCCTCAGGCTTTTCCCTCACTTGCTTCTGCATATTGAGTTGTATATAAGTAGTCTTTCAAGTAAAATTCAGATTTGTAGAAATATCCATGTCAGCTAAAAAGGGTATGTGATGATTCCGCCTACTTTGAGAGGCTTAGAATCTTGCTGTTGACCAGATACACAGAGTTCTGATGTGGCGGGAGATCGTCAGGGCTTCAGGTGAGAGCTTCTTGGTGATTCCTGTTTCCTCTGCCACTTAGGGTTCCCAGTGTTAAGCCCAGGGAATTTGTACTTATTGCTCTTGTACTCTAGAAGGGTCCACCCGGTCCCTCACATGATTAGCAAGTCTTAGCTCACATTACCTCCCTGGTGAGGCCTTTCTTGAGTACCCTGTCTTTGGAATCTCTGACTGCATCTTATTTCCTTCAAAGCACTTGCAGCTGTCAATAATTATTTGCTGGTTAATTGTGTTTGTCCTACTAGAACATCTCTACCATGAGGCTTGGGACCATTTCTGCCTTGTCCATTGGCTAAAGGAGCCTGACACTGAGTGGTTTACTTGTTACATCTTTGTGAAATGAATGGAGATGTCTCTGAGCTTCCTTAACTGGCTGCAATTTTTTTTCCTCCTCTTAGAGGCCTAGGAGTTGCAGAAAAATAGTTACTGTGGGTTCCAGCTAAGTTAAGAGTAGGACTGATGGGCGCACTTAGTGAAATTGATCATGTTCATTAGGCCACTGTCCACAGTCTTCCAGCCCTCTTCCTTGCCATCCTCACTTGAAAATGGATGGAAAAGAAAGACCGCCCATGAGCATACATCTCAGGTGTGACTGAGAGATGGGCTTTGGAGGCAGTCTCTCTGGCCTCAGATCCCAGCTCTGTCACTTTCTGTGACTTTTTACAAGTTAACCTCCCTAGATCTAAGTTTCCTTATCTGTAAAATGGGAGATAAAAGTAGAATCTCATACTATTTTTCATTTTGAAAGCTATTAATATAGGATAAAATAAACTCTTTTCAAATGTGAGAAGAAAATAACCATTATCCCATCTTCTTAATTTGATTATTCTCATTTATTTTTCCATTTAATCTTTGTCTATAGGTAGCTATGCTCTATGTAGGATGCATCAAGTTTGTATCACATTAATACTTTATATTATAAGCAATTGCATATGACTTCCTAGCCTTCCTAGTTAAATTTATTAGATGTCCAATCCTTTAATTATCTCAAACCCTATCTTTGGACAGTGATGTTGCTTTGGCTTTTTTTATGTTTCTTTGTAAGAATGATGCTTCTGTGAATTCATTTTTTTCTGTTTTCTTCTGAATCTTCATTCATTTTAAAGACCCACATGTGTTACTGTTGTGCCCAGGGATATCAGGTCTATATGTTTTTTTTTTTTTTTTAAGATTTTATTTGACAGAGAGAAACACAGCCAGAGAGGGAACACAAGCAGGGGGAGTGAGAGAGGGAGAAGCAGGCTTCCCGCCGAGCAGGGAGCCCGATGTGGGACTCGATCCCGGGTCTCCGGGATCATGACCTGAGCCGAAGGCAGTCGCTTAACCAACTGAGCCACCCAGGCGCCCAAGGTCTATATGTTAAGTACTTTTGACCACTGTTAAAGCTGGATCTGCCCTTATTCTAGACTTGTCCCACTTCAGCTTTAAGTTAGATCTTAGTGCTCTGGAATTAGCTTCAGACATAACTTGGCTCCATTCTTTTCCCTTGAATATCCTTGAAGTTAGAAACTAGGAATTTCTTTTTCACAATTGAGGTTCTCAGGACACGGAGTCCTGATTTTGACACTATTTAATACTGGTATTTACCTTGTTTCTGGCATTGTACTGGTTCTTTTTTGATAGGCACTCAGAACCATTGGTCTGCTGTTGGCAGGGGGGTGGCTTGATTTAACGCACATTAAACAGGTGGGTTGTCCACTGTTCCTGGTCTGAGGATTTGATGAAGCTATGAAATTGAGCAGATAAAGGTCTTGACAAGATTGCTTTTATTTCTACATTTTACTTTTTCTCCTTTCGTCTTATTGCCAGGAAGCCAAAAAGAAGTATGACAAGGAGACAGAGAAGTATTGTGGCATCTTAGAAAAGCACTTAAATTTGTCTTCCAAGAAGAAAGAATCGCAGCTTCAGGAGGTAAGAAACTTTACTAGTATCCTGAATAAGGTTCTGTGTGGTACTGGGGATGCATAGTGGCTCACCTTTGCCAGAAAATCCTAGGGTTTGAAGAGCCCTCACAAACCAAGAGCTTGACCCTCATCTCTCATCAGATGCCTGATGTCTGTATTGCCCTTGTGTCTTCTGCCCTCAGCACCCCTTTTCTGGCTGTCCAACCTACCAAGGGGGTGGGAGCAGGTACTGCTGATCAAGATCAAGCACCTCCTTTTTGGGCAGCCCTAGTCACTAAAATGTGCTTCTTCCTTTCAAACTGAAATCTGGTTTCCTGTTTCTCTCACCCTTTACCCTGATTCTGTACTTCCTGCTTTACTTTTTGAGTTCCTACCTTATATCAGTGATTTGAGACATTAGCATCTGAAACACTTTGGTCATCCTTCTTTATTGTTATTACTATTATTATTTTTTAAAAATTTTATTTATATGGGGTGCCTGGGTGGCTCAGTCATTAAGTGTCTGCCTTCGGCTCAGGTCATGTTCCCGGAGTCTCAGGGTCTAACCTAGCATCAGGCTCCCTGCTCTGTGGGAAACCTGCTTCTTCCTCTCTCACTCCCCCTACTTGTGTTCTCTCTCTAGCTGTGTTCCTCTCTGTCAAATAAATAGATAAAATCTTTTTAAAAAAAAAAGAAGATCTTATTCATATGCTTGAGAGAGGGAGAGAGCAGGAGTGTGGGGGGGGGGCAGAAGGAGAGGGAGATGCAGAAGCAGGCTCCCTGCTGAGTAGGGATCCTGACCTGGGACTCTAGCCCAGGACCAGGAATCATGACCTGAGCCGAAGGCAGACGCTTAACCAACTGAGCCACCTAGGTGCCCTGGTTGTTACTTTTTAAAAATTATTTCAACCAACCAAAAAAAAAATTACTTCAAGCAGTACTTGATATTAGTCTGTCTTTCTTGCTTCCTTTTTTTTTTCTTTTTTCTTTAAGCAGGATTTGCTATCCCTATGTTTTATGCTTTGGTAACCTTGTTTCAAAAAAGATAAATTATCTGACTCTGCTCTGAGCCTTTCTGGATTGACTGAAGAGTAGTTCACTTAGAAAAATAAGTTTGCTTTGCAGCCATGGATCTCTGATCATTTTTGTTTAGTTCATGGAGATTTGCATGGTGAGGGTATTGTTTCTTGGAGACAGAGCAGTTTCCTAGTGGAACTTCAAAGTTGAAAATATGAATGTTATTTTACTCTTAACAGCTTGCTTGATCTTTCTCAAGTATGTGCTAAAGAGAGACTGTGACTTCCAAGCTAGCCCTCATTCTTTTTTAATAAGTTTTTATTTAAATTCCAGTTAATATACAGTGTAATATTAGTTTCAGGTGTACAGTCTAGCGATTCAGCACTTCCATACATCATCTGGTGCTCATCACAACAAGTACACTCCTTAATCCTCATCACCTATTTACCCCATCCCCCCACCTACTTTCCCTCTGGTAACCTTCTATGTGTTCTCTTTAATAATCTGTTTCTTGGTTTCTCTCTCTCCTTCCCTCCTTTTTCCTTTGTTCATTTGTTTTCTTTCTTTCTTTCTTTATTTTTTTAGATTTTATTTATTTATTTGACAGAGGGAGAGATCACAAATAGGCAGAGAGGCAGGCAGAGAAAGAGAGGGAAGCAGGCTCCATGCTGAGCAGAGAGCCAGATGTGGGAGTTGATTCCAGGACCCTGAGATCATGACCTGAGCCGAAGGCAGAGGCTTAACCCTTTGAGCCACCCAGGCACCCTGTTTTTTTTTCTTAAATACCACATGAGTGGAATCATATGATATTTGTTTTTCTCTGGCTGACTTATTTCATTTAGCATTATACTTTCTAGCTCTAACCACATTGCTGCAAATGGTAAGATTTTTTTTTTTTTAGGTGCCTGAGTAATACTCCATTGTGTTGTAAACTCCATCTTCTTTACCCATTCATTAGTCGGTGGACAGCTAGCCCTCATTCTTGAATTTACTTTGTTTTTGAGCAAATACCATGCAGTACTTCTGTCAGTACTCTGCAGATTCTGTAGTTGAAGGTTGAATAATGAGGATACCACGGTGGAGTCCAGTCTTCTGCCAACCAGGATTTATTACCTGTCCTGAATGTCTGGTTCTCAGAACCTCTGCTTTGATACGGGCTTTTCAATCAGTTGTATAAGCGACAAAGGGGGTCCAAGAGCAACTCTGGCAACAAGTGTTTCTGGTGGGCTTTGCAGACCAGTTCTTGGCCAACCAACCAAGAACAACTAAGCGCTTGGTGTGAACTGTGGGGAGTAGAGAACACTAGCCTATCTCTGAAGATCTTGTGCCTGCCTAGGGATAAAGCAGCAAAGGGTGACGTGATTCTTGAAGATAGCATAGCTATTCAGGTAAATCTTGTCAAATATGCTTGAGAAGGCTAAGGAAAACCTATTTTCAGTGGATTGTATGTAAAGTACTAAATTCATTGAGTGGTATCCCAGCTGCACATGGGATATGAGCACTGGAAGATGCCCAAGAATATGCTATCATTCATGCTAAGTGCATAAATCCATTCAGGATCTGTCCTGATGCCCTCACTTTTTAGTTACCCTTCTTTGAGTGTCATCTGGCTTTTAGGATTTGGAAACTGCATTTAAGGACAGTCTTTTTGGCTGCAACTCAACAGGACAAGAGCTGCCCAGCCCTGTAGTTTCTAAGCAGTTAACAGGAGTCAGGGTCTTTAAGAGTTAAGTAACTATGTGATTATTCTAGCACCTCCTGGTGTTGAGAGGCCCATAGTCCGGTTAGTCTGTAGGCATGACATTCCCCAGAGTGAGGATGCTTCTCCAGTCTGTTCCCTCTGTTCCTGGATCCTGCTGATGTGGTCTGGGATGAGTCTACATACTCTTTTAAGGCCACACCAATGTCCTCTCCTGAGATAGCACAGTGTCAGGACTAGAGAAATGAGTAGCAAAGAGATATCTAACTTCAGGGCCTGCTGTGCCATATATTCACTGGATGGCCTAGGGCAAGTGCTCATCTCTCTGAGCTTTTAGTTCTGCTTTTTGTAAAATATGAAGTATCTATACTATCTACTTAATATATGAGAAGGCAAATTATGGCTGCTAAACAAATAAAAAGCATTAACCCCAAGACTGGCTTATTTTTCCCCATCCCCTGTTTCCAAAGTGGATGGTATTCTCTTCCTCACTGACTTAGGTTACTAAAATAGAATACCATAGACTAGGTAGCGTATAGAGACAGAAATTTAACTCTCATAGTTCTGGAGGTTAGGAGGGCCAATATTAAGGTGCTGGCAGATATAGTGTCTAGTGAGAACTTGCCTTCTCGTTCGTAGATGGCTGTCTTCTTGCTGTGACCTCACGTCTGGAAGGGCTAAGAGAGCTTTCTGGGGATCTTCCATAAGGCCACTCATCCCATTCATGAGGACTCCACCCTCATGACTTGATCATTTGCGAAAGGCTGCGCCTCCAAGTGCTGTCACACTGGAAGTTAGGTTTCCACATATGAATGTTGTCAGGGACACAAATTTTCAGTCCATCATACTGACTTGGCCAGTTATATGTATTAGTGGGCATTTCTTCATTAAGTTCTTTTGTTACAGTTTGTTGTGTGCTTGTCTTTGACCCAGTCATGCTAAGGACTTTGTGAGGCAGGGAGCAGGCTACAGGTCTTTCTTTCAGAAATGTCTGGGTCCATTCTCAAGCATTGCTTTTTAGTTGTACCTGAGCTGAATTAAATTGATAAAAATCTTATAGCAAAAATGATATAATACTTTTGCTAACAACAACAACAACAATAGCAGCAGATATTTATAGAACACTTATTTTTGTACCCGGTACTGTGTTAGGTTTACTTGGAATCTTCTCAAATCTTCACAACCTCCTTGTGAGGCATAGATGTATTCCCTCTGTTTTACATATGAGGAGACTAAGGCTTGAAGATGTTAAATAGCCTGCTCATAGCTCCTCAGTGAGGTTGTGCATCCTGGCTCTGGATTTTGGAGCTCTTTTCTCTTACCTCATTGCGTGCGCTCTTCTCCTTGCCTCTCTCTCTTGGGAGGGTAGGATGTTGCTGGGCTGCCTGTAAGTCGTTATTCAATGCACATGTCATGAATATAGAATTGGCTGGATGAGGGACCTTGATAATCTTCTGGTTGAACCTTCTGGAAATGTATTTGAAGGAACTGGGTTCTTTGCAGAGGTTGATTTCGTTTAAGGTCTCCCAGGTATTTAGTGATGATTTTCTTCACATTTGTTAAAAAATCAACTTAGGAACATGACTAAATGTTTAAACATGACTAAATACCCAGTACACTTTTAATGAAATCTACTTTCTTTGATTATCCAGAATTCTTCCCTGATTGCAGGGCTCAGAACTGAATACTTTTAACATCTAGCCCATCCCCATGTCCTGGTGGGCAAAATCATAGCGTAGTCATGTGGAATGACACTGCCATCTAGTGGATGATTCTTTTTTAAATCTATTTTTCAAGGGCTAAGAAGCTTCAAAGACAATATTCACTTAACAGATATTCAGTGCACGCTTCTGTGAGTCTATTCAGGTGTTGAGCGAATCACGGAGAGCAAAATAAATGATTGGCTTCCTGGAACTTATAGTCTAGGACAATGTCTCTTTTCCAAGAAGCATAGAATGGTTGGTGCATCTCAAACAAGCTGGTAGATTCACTGCTTCTCAGATCACAAGTGGAGAAACGATTTTGAGTGGCTTGGCTGGACTCTTGGCCTGTGAGTCCATTGCAGGATGGAGGTCTAAGGATGTGATGAATTCTGTGGCCCAGATGAGCAGGGACATTAGCAAGAGAAACATATTATTGCACTTGGATTTCTTCTTCCCTTTCCTTTGAAAATGCATGAAGTTAGGCATTTCTTCTGAAAATTGGATCACTATTGGCCATGTAGAGATAATTAATTCCTCAAGTTTCTCTTGAATACTTACTATGGGCCAGGCACTGTTCTGGAAGCTGGGATATAAAGTGGAAAAATAAGAGTAAGTCTTTGCTCTCATTGGCATTATATTGTTATAAAGAAAACACAAGAAGAGAAAAATCATAGAAAATAATTTTACATAGTAATAAGGAAATAAATTGGGAGGTGGTTTACCCCAGGGAGTCTTTGTTGAAGTTTTCTCTAAAGAGGCTAACATTTGAGTGGAAACCAGAAGGATGAGAAGGGCCACCAAGAGAAAAGCTAGGACAGTGTTCTTTAAATTATGAATATGTTGGGTTCCCTGGCTAGCTCAGTTGGTAGCATGTGACATGTGATATCAAGGTTGTGAGCTCAAGGCCCATGCTAGGTGTACAGATTACTTAAAAATAAACTGTTTTTAAAAATTGTGTGTGTCCTAAAAATCTGAATTACTGGGTCATGAAACACAGTAGAGGAGGCTAAAACAGAAGAATCCTATAAAGGCGCGTTTTTTTCAGGTCATAATGTAAAAGGTGTTTATTACTGTGTCTTAAAGTTTTTTTGTTTTATTTTTTAAGATTTTATTTATTTATTTGACAGAGAGGTAGATCACAGGTAGGTAGAGAGGCAGGCAGAGAGAGAGGGGGAAGCAGGTTCCCTGCTGAGCAGAGAGCCCAATGTGGGGCTCAATCCCAGGACCCTGAGATCATGACCTGAGCCGAGGGCAGAGGCTTTAACTCTCTGAGCCACCCAGGCGCCCCTGTGTCTTATAATTTTTAAAAAATGGAATGTTTATCAAGGAGAAGAGGTTTATCAGCAGAAGGAACACCCAAGTGCAAAGATTGACTGGCAGGAAAGCTTTTGGAATCTTATAGGACAGGGAATCTATCTGGGAGGCTGGAGCACAGTGAGAATGCTTTGGGGGGAGGCTGGGAGGAAGGACAGTTGGGCAGGTCACATGGGGTCTTGTAGATGTGGTGGAAACCAGAGAAAGGCATTGAGGGGCTTGTGAGAAGCTCTGGTTCAGATTTGAAGAAAACTCTTCTGGTTGCTGGGTGCAGATTGGATTGGGGTGGGGGAGAGAAAGCATGCAGGGAGAACAGTTAGGAGAGGAGTATAATCACCCAGAGACCCCTGGATGACTTAGGGGAGGAGCTGGAATTGAAGCCCATCTGCTCTGAAGTGCGTGGTGGTAGTGACAACAAATGTACACACAGCACTTTTTGGTATTCAAATTGCTCATATCCTTTAGCTCATTTTCTCTTGAAAATAGCTCACTGCAGAGCAAGGGCAGATACCATCTCCAACCTCCAGGTGTGGGAAAGAGACCAGGGAGGTTAAGTGACTTGAGCAGGTCTGTCGAGCTAGAGAATGCTAGAATTGCAAGTGCACGCCAGGTGTTTGCTGTTAGCTCTCTGACTGATGCTGGGCTCTGCTGTTTGTCTCAGAGGAGTTTCCTCCATTGCTGCCTAACTTTAGGAGCCCCTTTGCACATTTCCAGAATGACCCTTTCTTCGGTTGCAGTGTCAGTTGGCAAGCCCAAGCGGGGAAGATGTTTGAGGTGTGTGGGTGGTCAGGGGAAGTAGATGTATCCCTGGTGTAAGTGTGTTGGATTTGCACTACAAGGAAATGAAAGGCTGCAGAAACATATGGGGCTCAGCTGGTGGGAGCCCAGGTGGAAGGGATGTCGGCACAATGGTCTGAACGGCCACACCTGGGGGGACGGTGGTGGTGGGGCACTTTCCGAAACTGTGTCCCCAAATAAAGATCTCTCAGTCCTCACATGCCAATTTGCTCTGCTTGGAAGCTTAGAAAATGTCCCCAGGCTTAGTCCTTCGTTTTGCTTTTGTTCAGCACTTACTCAGCAGACTAGCTTCTGTGTTAATACATTGACCTGGGAGGAAGTTGCTCACAGGAGAGTTGAATGCGCTATTTGTGCTCTCCCAGAGTTTGCAGTTTTCTGTTTATTTACACGATTATATAATATCTCTTTTCTTCACTATGCTGTGAGCTCCATGAAGGAAGTTTCTTTTTGTTCATGATGGTCGAATGAATGAATGATTTGCCAAATCCTTTAGATAGAAAGATAGCAATGCCATATTTGGTGTAATGGCAGCTAAGCTCTGTCCCAACTTTCTTCTGCAGAGATCTTGACAAAGGAACACAGGAAGACATGTTTCTGTGGGGACCTTGCTTGTCTTTGTGAAGTATGTTGTAGAATGGTTCCTGACCCTTCCGTTTCTAAAGAAAGCAGAGTTGTGTTTCCTACTAGCAGGAGATTCATTTCTATTAAAAAATACTGCAGTGGCTCAGTTGGTTAAGCATCTGCCTTCAGCTCAGGCCAGCATCCTAGGATGGAGCCCTGCGTCAGAGCCCTGCTGAGCAGGGAGCCTGTTTCTTCCTCTCACCTCCCCCATCCCCTGCTTGTGCTCTCTCTCACAAATAAATAAAATTGTTCAAAAAATAATATTTTTTTGTCACTGAAATATGCATTCAGTGTAATTATCTGCTTTGAAAGATTGAGGTAACAGTGACACTGCAGAAAGCCTACAAGCTTTATCGTGATAGTTGAGGTATTTTGCAGCATAGTATCTTGCTATTCCAGACACAAACACACACACTTTCTCCTCTGGCAGCTATGTTCTACATCAGCGGTTTAATTATACTCACGTGTGGGCCTTTTCAGGTGTCCCCTCTCCCACATCTGCAAAGAGGGAGGACTGAGGCTAGGATGGGGTAATGTAACTACTCTGTGGGGATAAACTGACAGTTTGTTTTTTAACAACAAAGAAAGTACAGGAAACTCATGTGGAAATGGCCTTTTCTGAGGTCCCCTGCCCTCTAACAGCTTATTTGGTTCATTGTTGATGGGATGGGGATATCCTTACAGGTGTTTTTTTTCCTCCTTCAAGATTTGTCCTCCATGGAACCCAGGCCTGTCCCAGGGTGTGGGGAGTCAGTATAGACTACTAGGTTAGAGATGACTGAGGTGCAGGGAATCTGAGTGGCTCAGTCAGTTGAGAATCTGACTCTTGGTTTCGGCCTAGGTCCTGATCTCTGGACTGTGCTATTGAGTCCCACTGTGAAGCATGCTTATAGTTTCTCTCTCATTTTTTCTTTCTCTTTCTCAAATAAATAAATAAATACTTCTTTAAAAAAAGATGATCAAGGGTCTTGGAGGCAGATCACAGGTACAGAAATCCCAATTCTGCCATGTATCAGCTGCTTCAGGTTCCCTAACATCAGATTTTATTTTCCTCCTTGGAAGTAATGAGAATTACTTCTTTTTAGAATGGAACAAGGAGTAAATAACTACAGTTAATGAGGAGTAAGTCATGTAACATATGTATGCTTGAGTGCATGGTGCATGACACAAAGTGCCCGGCTGAGCATTGTCATTATTCTTATGTCTATTTCATGCTGTTTGCGTTGTTTTTAAAAACCGTCTCCAGAGATTTTTCTGGCCTACCTTCTGAATGCTCTCCTTGGGTAGTGACCACTTTTTTCTCTTAAATTCTGTCTTGTTTGTAGGCAGACAGCCAAGTGGACTTGGTCCGGCAGCATTTCTATGAAGTATCGCTGGAGTATGTCTTCAAGGTGCAGGAAGTCCAAGAGAGGAAGATGTTTGAGTTCGTGGAACCTGTAAGTAGATGCTCGGGGTTTCATGGTATACCCACACTTTGATGCCAGCCCTCATTTCACTGCCTCGATTACAAAATGCTCTAAGTTGCTGATGAAGAGGTTGACCAGCCTTGGGCCTGTGCCTTCTGCTAAGTTGCAGTGCTCTGTCGATCTGGCTAACCCTGGATTGTCCCCAGTGGCTATTCCTGTGCAACCTGAGCAGTAGTGATGGGGCCTTCAGGGGTAGTTGCTTCCTCAAACTCCCCTACATTCTGCTAATCTGTGTCTAGGTGGAAAGAAGGGAAGGGCGGTTTTCATCTTACCTGACAGTAGTGATTATACCTTAACTTTTCACCCTCCCACCCCCTTCCTTTCTCCCTCAAATAATCCAGATGTAGTAGTTGCCCAAGGAAAAAGGCGAATATACATACTACTTTCTTCTTTTTGTCTGCTCAAGTCAAAGCCCCCCTAAACTCCTTTCATGCATTAAAAGGTGCTATGGTATAAAGTGATTTCTCCTTATAGTTTGATACCCACTGGGCATCTAGGAGATTGTGCTTAGTGAACCACAATGGGATTTGGACTTGGTCACTGTGTCCCAGTGGGTACAAAATGTCACGTGGAAACAAGTCTAGCTTTAGTTGAGGCCACCTTAGCCTGGTCATGCCTTGGGTGCTTCCCTGCCCTGCCGTGGCACTCTGAATGCACATGACCAGGATGTCCAGGAACCAACAAAAGAGCATGTGGGCCTTGATTTAAAGCTCTTGCAGACCTTGGATTTTTCCTTAAAAATGCTGGCTGTGCTATAGAAACAGGATTCTTACCTACCTAGATTTGAGAAAGTGATTTTCTTAGGCAAATAAGAGTCAAATTATAAGAAACTGAAATAACCACTCCTTTTAGTAAAAAGTGTTCTGTGCTCTATTTCTAATTTATAGACTTCTGGGATGCTTTTTAGGCATGTAGACTTGCTAATCAGAATCTAGTTGGCTTTGGGATCTGATGCTTAGATTTGTTTTACTATACTGAAACTGAGATCTTAGGATTCCACTCTCTGTCACTTCATCTGGCAAATTCCTTAAGGTCTTTAATCACTTCATTCTTTTTATTGGAAAATTAGAAACTTTAGAGTCAACTTCCTGTCTAGCAGTGGTCTTTGTTATAGTCTCAGGTCAAAACCCCCATGTTTCAACTGCAGAGTCTGTGTGGTGTGAGAAGCCATCTGTCAGAGAAAGTGAGCTTATTGATTTCCCTGCTTACGGCACAGAGCTGTTAAAGCCAGAGTTTCAATGAGAGGTTTGCTGAAGACTGTTTTCCTCTGGTGTGGGCAGGCATTCAAAAACTGTCACAGATTGAGCCCTGAGTGTGTTTAATTGATTTTACTAGAATTTGTAGAGGAAAACAATAGTGTGACTGTAATAATCTTATGTGCACATTGATATTATTCTACAGTTGCCTGCTTTTCAGGACTTGGATTTTAATTGCCCCATCTGACTTCTTTGAGGTGATTTTTTGTTGTTGTTGCTGTCCACTTTGACCTCCCAGTAGGTGTTCCTAGTGAGTCAGTGTTAACTTTTGCTGGGTAACAACCACAGAACCTCATATAGCAGTAGACATTTATTTCTCCTAAATCTGGGGGTTTCAGCCAGTCTGGTCTGGACTCAGCTAGATGACTGCTGATCTAGGTGGGCTTTCTTCTCCTCTTCCTCCTTTTCTTTTTTCTTCCTCCTCCTCCTCCTCCTCCTCCTCCTCTTTCTCCCTCTCTTCCTCTTCCTCATTCTCTTCCTCTCCTGCCTTCCCCTCTCTTTCTCCCCTTCCCCTTTTTCTGTCTCCCCTCTCCTCTTCCTCTGCCCCCTCTCCGTCCCTTCCCCCTCCTCCTCCTTTTTTAAAAAAAAAAAAAAAATCTGCAAGGAATAATCCTTTATTTCCTGGCTCTCACTTTTAGTACATAAGTGTCTTGAGTTTTTGAGAGGCAGTATAATCATTGGTAAGGGCTCCAGAGCCAGATGGCCTAGATTTAAATCTCAGCTCAGCCATTTCCTAGATGTGTGCTTTTGGGAAAGTTACCTATTTCTCTGACTCTTAGTTTCCTTATCTACCACATGAGTATAATAATATCACCTACTATATAAAAATGTTAGTGCACCCGAATGTTTATAGCAGCAATGTCCACAGTAGCTAAGCTTTCTCTATCTCTCTGATCTCTATAGATCTCTATCTGATCTCTATCAGAGAGATAGAGAAAGACAGTTCTCTCTGATATGAGGAATTTGAGAGGCAGGGTGGTGGTGGGGGGCAGAGGGGATGGTTTGTGGGGGGAAGGGAGGGAAAAATGAAATAAGATGGGACCAGGGAGGGAGAAAAACCATAAGAGACTCTTAATCTCAAGAAACAAAGTGAGGGTTGCTGAGGGGAGATGGTGGAGGGAGGGATAGGGTGGCTGGGGATGAGCATTGGGGAAGGTATGTGCTATGATGAGGGCTGTGAGTTATGGAAGACTGATGATGCACAGACCTTTACCCCTGAAACAAATAATACATTATATGTTAATAGTATAAAAAGGGAAAAAATATAAAGATGTTAGGAGGAATAACTTAGTTTATGCATGTATGATGCTTAGAGTAGAGGGGATCTAATTAACACATAGTTAGTACATAATTGCTAAATAGCACCCAGTCAATGATTACTTTTTATTATTAGAGGAATATGTAAGCTTCAGTCAACCAGGGTCTGCTCAGATGAACAAATGAGTCAAGTGACAATATTAACAGGGCCTGCCTGTTATAAAAAGTCTTGGTAAATCTAAAAGCATTTACTTACTACTAGAAAAACTGCTGAAGATCCCACTGCTGTTTCTGAGGAGTTCAAAACCTCAGTAAGAAGTATGACGTATATAGTAGAGAGGTAGCCAAGGGAGCAAGCAGCTCAGTGCCAGGTAGGTCAGGAGGGATCATGTGGGGAAGTGCCAGGGGGTTTCAAGAGTGGAGAACTGTCGGGGCGCCTGGGTGGCTCAGTTGGTTGAGCAACTGCCTTCGGCTCAGGTTGTGGTCCTGGAGATCCGGGATCGAGCCCCACATCAGGCTCCCTGCTCGGCGGGAGGCCTGCTTCTCCCTCTCTCACTCCTCTGCTTGTGTTCCCCCTCTGGCTGTGTTTCTCTCTGTCAAATAAATAAAATCTTTAAAAAAAAAAAAAAAAAAAAGAGTGGAGAACTGTTGTGATTTGTGAATGTGTCCCAGGCCATGCAGTGAGGCACTTGGAAAGCTAGTGAAAAAATTTCTGGTCCCCTGTTGGAATGAAAGGAAAGTGATAGGATCTTGCCGACAGTTAAATTAAATGAGTTGATTGAGAGGCTATGTGTAGAATTCACATGTTCAACCCTCACTTTTTGATAGAAGTAAACATTGTTCAACCTACCACCTCATGGGCAGGTAAGTGCTTCGGGGGCTCTGGATAGCAGGAGGGACTGATCCAGAACACTGCTGATTAGATCTATGGTTGTCAAAGTCTCAGAAAAGCAGACTCGCAGGTTCTACCCCAGACCCAAAAATTGGGGGGTGGGGCCTAGCCATCTCTCTTTCAGTAAGCTCTGTAAGGTGATTCTGTGGCACTTTTAAGTTTGAGCCCCTGGCTGAGATGGTGCAGAAGACCCTGAAATAACAGTTGATGAACAGGTGTAACTGTGTCGAATGTTAATGATCCCTTCACCTCCATAATGTCATCCAATCCTTACACTGTCTCTGAGGGTAGATAATTGCTGTTCTATGTCTGTTTTCACATGAGGAAATGGAAGCATATTTATTCTTTAAGGTGACATCTGGTACCTGCAGAAGTGGAATGGTCTGGCTCTTAGTCTCTCTGAAACAGTATTTGGTTGCTTACAGGTGGAAAGGAAACCGGCAAGAAATTTATTGAACTAAATTGCTGGGGCACCTGGTGTGGGTATTCATATTTTGAGGTGGTTGCAGTCAAGGGAATCTTCCAGCCATTCAAGGAACCTCCATGCTTACTGACTATGTTCATTTGTTTCTTAGAAAGTAACTTCAAGTATCAGGGTGTTACTGACCTTCAGAAAAAAGAAACAAAATTTTAGTGTTTCAAGGAAGAAAATTCAGACTTCTGGGATCTAAACCACATTTTTTTTGTGTGTGCTCTAGAAGTCTTTATTTTCTTATTGGGGTACTAAATGTTCTGGAGATTTTGGATTGCAGATAATGACATCCTGATTTCTTGAAGGTGAAGCCACTTTCCTGAGTTCATAACTGAAGGTTATGGAGTGCTACGGACAACTCATTCCCCACATTCATCAGACACTGCATTCCCTGAGTTCTGCCTTGAGAATGTTTTTTTGTGCTTTGCCTTCCTTTCCTTTCTCACTACTTCTGCCCCATCATAGGTCTTCATTTTTTCCTTTGATTTGTCCTGTCTTGGGTTCCCCTCTTCCTCAGGCTCAGCCAGACACTGCCACCACAGTGTATCTTCTAACACTCCCCTCTAAGTATATCCCTCTTACTGAACAGCTTCTGTCAGCACTCCGGTGCTAAGGCTATTACATATACATGATCTTCGTCTTCACTACCACCCGGTGCAGTAGTAGGTAGCATTTGCGTCCTCCTGGAAAAGAGGAGTTACAGGACGTTACATGGCTTGCCCCACGCAGCTTTTCATCACCCTACTATCTGCCCTTCTCTTTGTCATGATTGCTGGCAGTATTTGGCATTCCTTGCCTTATAGTGCATCACTACTGTGCCTTGTCCTCTTTGACTGTCATCTCTCTGCTTCTTTGTCCCAATATCCCCTTTTTATGAGGACACTGGTCATTTTAGATCAGGACCTGTGGGCCTGATTTTAACTTGAGTACCTCCATAAAGACTATTTCCAAATAAAGTCACATTCTGTTATTGGGTTAGGACTTCAACATATTTTTTTGTCAGGGTTGGGGAAACACTATTCAGTCTGTATCAGTAGCTTTATTCTATGAATGGAAGCAACATAAATTTATCAGATAGTACAGGATGGTACAATCGTCACTAAATGAAGCACTTACATTTTTGCTTACTTAAAAAATCTCTCTCTCTCTCTATATATATACATCTCTTTCTCTCTCTATATAAAAATCTCTCTCTATCTGTATTCTATATATAGATAGAGCACACGCGCGTGAGCTATGTTGTTTGGTAGGAAATAGGAATAGATTTTTTTTTTTTTGTTATTTCTGAAGAGAATAAGGAAGGGGTTCCTTGAAGGCAAAAGGAGGTAGGGCAGGTCTTTATGTGCTATGATTGCGTGTCTTTGTTCCGGGAGGAGCCTGTATGAATGTGCTGACTTATCTGCCAACCAAGGTGAGGCTACAATAAACTTTTCCTCTTTGTGTTTGAGTACGAGCATTTCTTTGAGGCAGACAGAGAATCCCATCTCTGGGGTCTTTCTCTGGGCCTAGCCCAGCCCTCTGGGGAGTGGACTTTCATTTCCCACTGGGTAATGGATTCATGCAGTGTGTGGGAAGGGGATGTCAGGAGGTGGGCCCGGGGAAGAGAGATGCTACCAGGGGAGAAGGGAAGTGGGCCAAAGATAACATTATCTATGGAATCATTTCTCATAAAGAAGTGGACAATCAAGCATGATATCAAAGGAAGTGAAAACCAAAATAAATACTAGTAACTCTGTGCCTTGGAGCACTTGTGGTGTCTTAGGGAGCTGTTGGAGGATATTTAATTACCTTGGGCAAGAGAGGCCCTGTTGACTTTAAGTGGAAGGTAAATCAGAGTTAACAGGAAAAATGACTTTAGAATTAGCTGCTTATCTTCTGTATTATTCTCCAGGAGTGGATGATTCAGGGCCTTGGAAAAGTGGTAGGCACCGCATTCAAGAACGGAGGGTGGGGGATGGGGGGAAGGAAAAGATAAGAAACAATAGTTTTCATTGTGAACACTGACACTAGGTTTGGCAAAGGGTCTCTTCCTCTCTATTACTGGAGCCATCTAGGTGGAAAAGCCTGAGCTTTCCTTTTAAGAAAAGTATTTTATGTAGTCAAAGTTCAGTAGCTTTTACATCTTCCAAGAAAAGAATTCATTATTAGTCTTTGGTAACTCTATGAGGTTTTCCACTCATTCATTGATTTATATTAGTGATCTGTATATGATGTCACAAGATATTTTTTTGAGTCAGGTATTTTTGACCCAGCAAGGCCTGCTTTCTGACCATGTGAATCTAAGGGGATAGTTGCCCTAGGGACAGTAGCGGTAGGATATCATATTATTAAAAGCTGGATTTGGGGGCACCTGGGTGGCTCAGTTGGTTAAGCGACTGCCTTTGGCTTAGGTCATGATCCCGGAGACCCGGGATCGAGTCCCACATTGGGTTCCCTGCTCGGCGGGAAGCCTGCTTCTCTCTCTCACTCCCCCTGCTTGTGTTCCTTCTCTGGCTGTGTTTCTCTCTGTCAAATAAATAAAATCCAAAAAAAAAAAAAGCAAAAAAAAAGCTGGATTTTGCCTGACTTCACGGTACAGAGCTTTTTGATCAACTGGGCTGGGCATGTGGGTCAGTCCAAAGACCATTCTTTGCTCTGAGCTCAGGTAGAGTAGCACACACCTTAGTCCTTAGCGTTCCTGCCACTAGCCAGGTGGAAGATGAGCGGGGGTGGGCTGAGTTTCCTTTGCCATCATTGTTAGGGCTGCCTCTCAGAAGAGAGTTCTCTCAGAAGAGGAGAGTTAGGTGAAAAAACAAAGTGAGAATATGTTTAATTACTAGAGGGATGTTTGTTTTAGGGACTGGAAAATTAAGTAACAATGTAGAGCAAAGTAACTGCGTCTTGATGTAACATGTGTTAGAGGCAAGGCAGGGAGGTCAGAGTGGACCACTCAGAGGAGGTGAGTTGTCATTGAAAGGTTTGAGTTAAAACAGGGATGGAGTTCCCAGACGCAGTATGACAGTTCGTGACAAGATAAAGTTCTGACTCGTCTAAAATCTTGTTGAGGCTTTTATTGCACTCCTTTCTGCAGGTTGGGATTTGGAACTGAGGCAAGATGCATAGAACTTGGGAAAGGGCCAGGGAAACCTAATGATAGTAGCTTTGTGTATAGATTCTGGGAGGAAATAAGGTAAGAACACTGGTTGAGCCTGGAGAAGTGAAGACTGGCAGGGCTCAGGGTGGGAACATTCATAATTTTCAGAATGTGAAGGTATGTTGTAAGAATCTGGCTGAACAGATGTTTTCACTCTTTACTGAATATAAGATTACAAAGTGAATGGACTTAATACCTTTTAGCTCGAGGGGATTTAAATGAGAATTTAGGGGAACCATCCTAACTGAAGATGCAGGAATGTGGGAATATTTTAATAACAGCATCCCTGGTGTTTACCTGTGGATAGTTTAGCACACTTGGGCTGAAGTCTGAGCCGGGTAATTTTCTTTGATTTGACTTTGCCTGTTACATATTGCAGACTCAGGAGGACATACCATCTTCCTCTTCTCCCCTCTCTGTTGGCTGTCAATATAGCTACACTTTTCTGCATGGTAACCGGATACTACAGATGTATTTCATGGAGACTGAGTTGGACTTAAAGGAGACTGGCCTTCAATTTCAAAAGAAATTATTTTCTTTGAGAGTACTGAGGCTCAGAATAAGAGCTTGTATGTTGGTGCTGAGGGACTTGGTTTCAAATCCTGATTGCTACTTTGTCTTTTGGGGCAAGTTACTTAGCCTCTCTGAACTTGCTTTCTCAATATTGAAATGGAGACAACAGTAATACTTATCTGCTAGGCTGTTATGAGCATTTAGTGAGAGCACACATATGATATTACAGTGCCCGGCATACCAGTACACTCAGTAGATGATAGGCATTTTGTTACCATATTCTAGCCTTTCTGATCAAGGTTGGGAACTCAGGTTAAAGCTGCATAATACCTATTTAGCATGCTAATATGAACTCTGCCCTTCTTCTTTCATTACAGCTACTGGCATTCTTGCAAGGACTCTTCACTTTCTATCATCATGGTTATGAACTGGCCAAGGATTTCAGCGACTTCAAGACTGAGTTGACCATTAGCATACAGAATGTGAGTGGGCAAAGGGATAGGCTTCCTTTCCCTGGCTGAGGAAAGGAAAGGACACAAAGTATGGGTCTGACTTCATAGAGATCACTTATTTGGATTAGAATGCAGATGAGGAAGATGGGTCTTGCTTGGGTTCAAAGGGCAGCTGGGGGCAGGTATTTGTAGGGTGCTTGGTGGCCCCAGGTTAGAGCATCATCCTCTTTCCCTTTATTTCTAAGCACTATTTATGTTCTCGGAAGTCCTGCTGATATTTTTGTTTTATATCTGTAGCACCAGAGTCAGGATTTCCTTTGGCAGTAGAAGGTCCAGCCTCCCTTCTGTGCATCTAACTACTTGGCCACAAGAGACCTCAGAGGGTGTTCAGGGGTTGGGGGTGGGGCATACATGCTGGCTTCCACTCAAAGGATATGATCTTATTCAACTTTAGTAAGGCTCACAGGAAATCCAAGTCAGAGCCATTTACTCCATCTCTTTCCCCAAATTTTAACCAGCAGGACCTTTTGGTGCTTTGAATTATGCGAAGGGCCCTTTGGTTAACAGCTACTGATCTCAAGCCTCTGCTTCACTATGTGGCTGGCTATATTAGTCTGCATGTTGTCTTTGTCTCTCAATGATGCTGCGTAGAAAAGACATTCAAGTGTGTCCTTGTGAGTTGTATCGCATGGGTTTAGAAGCCTGGAGCTTGCCCTGCCATGGTTCTGTGTTGTTTCGGTAAACAGGAAGTTGCCGAGGACAAGGTCTCACAAAGCATGGCTTCCCCTAGGTTAGCTTTCTCAGAAGTTTGACTTGGAAGTGGAGGTGTACATGTAGCAGGTTTACAGGGGAGTAGGGTCAGCAAATCACCTGTGTGAGAGAAGGCAGCAGGCCCCTGCAGGAGAAGTTCAGCTGTGAGGCCTCAATCAATGCCTTGGGGTGTCCCGGAGCTTATATGGACCTTCACAGTGGCCTCAATAACAGGGATGCCAGACTTTGATCCCTTCCTTTTTGCCCCTAAAGAGGTACTTTGAATGAAGCTACTCCCTTTTGAGGAAGGAACCACCTATGAACCATCAGCAAGTGGTATTCCTGCAGCTGGAGAAATAAGTCCCCCTGTTTTGAAAGCCAGACACATAGTAAAGCAGGGGTTTGAAGACCATTCTGTGAACTGTCTGAATCAGGATCCCTTGGTATGCCTTTTTAAAATACATATTTCTAGGTCCAGAGGTACTAAATCAATCTTTAGGAGTGAGGTCTGGATGTTTGTATTTTCTCCACATTCTCCAGGTGATTTTGATGGTCATGACAGTTGGAGAGTCATTCTGGCATAGGACTTTAAAGTCAAAGGGTACTTCTTGAAAGTGAATATTTGCCTAATTCCTAAGCGATTGAGTGTTCCTCATCTAGGAGGAACATTCCTCCTAGATGATTTAGATCTAAGGATTTTAGATCTAAGGATTCCACAGGTTGAATGTTGTGAATTGTTCGAAATGGGAACAAGGTTTCATTTCTTTGATTTAAATAAAATCCTTTCATCCTAGACAAGAAATCGCTTCGAAGGCACCAGGTCAGAAGTGGAATCACTGATGAAAAAGATGAAGGAGAATCCCCTTGAGCACAAGACCATCAGTCCCTACACCATGGAAGGGTACCTGTACGTTCAGGAGAAACGTGAGTGCTGGTGGTGAATGATAGCTTGGGGTACACTCATGCCTTTTGCCCAGGAGGTGGAGAGTATATTTAGTAGTGCCTAACCTAGAGCACAGCTTCTGTAAATATAGGTTTGGGTGAATAGGAGTAGTTGATAGTTGAGTTTTTTAAAGAAAAAGTATCCAGAAGGTCTTGTCTACCTCCCCATGAGGTGTTCTACTTTCTTTGTAACTGGAAAGACCCTGGGGAACCTGGAATTCATTGAGGCTCTATGGTGGTTTTTTGCTCTTTAGTGTCACAATTGACATGCCTTAGCACCCTTAGCATGGCTTTATCTATCACATTCTTAGCATAGAGGCTCTGGAAGGGCCTTGCATGCTTGAACTTAACTTGCTGTCTTTTAGCAATCATATTGGGTGGACTTAATATGGAGTGAACTTATTCCATGCAAGACTTGTTTCAGCAATGACCAGTCATGACTAAAGCCCTCTCCCTCCTTTCTTCAATTGCTCTCATTTCAACACTTAAATTTTATGAGTAGAAACACAAACTCACTTTGAGAGGTAGGAAGAGAAATCCATTGTCCCGCCCATGAGATGTTAAGGAAAGAAACACCAGGTGCTCCTCACTCTGTGATGACTCACAGACTACTGCGCAAGGCCTGGGGAAAAACTTTTTGATGGGGCTGTGCTTTGAAGGAAGCATTTCCAGACTTAGCTCATGGAGTGCTAGAGATAGAAGAAGGTCAATTTTTTTTTTCTTTAGTGGATATTTCTCCTAATTTTCCGTTCCTTCTTTTTCAGTTGGTCATGTTACTCCTCCCAGATTTTTGCTGGTTTTGTACTCTTTACTGTCCTTTTGTTGATTTAGGACGAGGCAAATATCTTTACTTCTAGAAGCTTACTAAGGGAACAAAACACTTAATTTCAGTGATTATTCTAGTTAGTGATTACTCAAAAGTTTGCTTGGTCCTAAAATTGTTGCCTGGTGACAATAGGAGTAGTGGTGGGGTTTGAGGTTGGAGTCATTGGTTATCTTGAGGGTTTTTATGCCCTTCATTCTTAGAGGGATGAGCTTATTGAGGCTCCTAAGCAGTGGAAGGTACTGTAGTGCTGTGTTTTCTGTAGGCCTCAATATAAGGTGTTACCTTTTTTGCCTAATGAGAAGATCAACCCCAAAAAGTTTAAGGTTAACTTGAATATAGTTCAGAGTCCACTTGTTTGTAATACTTAGTTTATTAATATTATTCACTTACATATATGAAATCTGCACTCACACTAATAATCCAATTTTATTCAAACATTTCACATGCTTTTTAAAACATGAATGTCGTCATTAAAACCAGATTTTAACTCTCAAACACATGAGTCTAGAGCATACCAATGGGATACAGCTCTTTTTATTTGAAAGTTTTGGTAACATATTGCTTAGAAATAATTTGAAACTTGAAGAAAAAAATCACAAGAAGAGTATAATGAACAACCATATGCCCTTTATCTAGATGCATGAATTTTTACCATTTTTCCACAATTAAAGAGTTTTTTTTTTTTTTCTGGGTTTGTGTGTACACCTATCACAGTCACAGAGACATACACACATTGCCATTTTTTCTGAATCCTTTTGGAACAGATTCCATACCCCATGCTCCTTTACATTATTGTATTTTCCAAAAATAAAGATATTCCTTTTATGTAACCACCATATAGTTACCGTATCCAGCAAATTTAACATTAATAAGGTATTAATGTAAACAACAGTTCATATTTGTTTTGTCAGTTGTCCCAGTAATGCCCTTATAAAGCATTTTTTTCCTTCTGTTTAGATAGGATATTGTATGCATTTACTTGTCATGATTTACTCTGTAATAATTCCTTAGCTTTTCTTTCTTCTTCATGACATCAACATTTTCGAAGAGTGTAAGCCAGTTCTTTTCTAGAATTTTCTTCAGTGTGAGTCTGTCTCATGTTTTCTGATAATTAGATTCAGGTTAGGGATCCCTTGTCAAATCCTACATAAGTAGTATTTGTGTTCTTCTCTGGGTACCACATCCAGCAGCACAGGATGGCCATCTGCCCCTCACTGGTGATACTAATGTTGGTCATTCAGATAAGAATCGTTTAGTTTAGCTACTGTACAGTCAAGATTCTTCCCTTGTAGCTCATTAACAGTCTATGGGGAGACCCCTTAAGATCCTATCTTTCTCATCAATATCTTTGTTCTCCCTAGGGTTAGCATCCACTGGCAGTTCTTGCCTAAATGGATAGTTATTATGATGGTTGCAAAATGACAATTTCTCAGCTCTGTCACTCCTCCATTTTTATTAGTTGCTCTTTAGTGTACTGCAAGGAGGCGACTGCCCTCCCCTTCCTCATTCTCTTCCTTTTCCTTTCCTATCCATCCGTCCGTCCATCCATCCATCTTTTTATTGTCAGGATGGAGTTAAGGATTTCTGTTCCGTTCAGTAGGCTAAATTCAAATCCAGTACTGTTCTTATTTGTTTGGATACTCACATGGTTTAAGATAGAAAACTTTAGGAATCTTTGTATTGTGCTGTCTTTAGGTTTTTTTCTGAGCCACAAAAATAAATTAGAATGGTTACTATTTTTGTCTTCGATGCTTCAATATGTGTTGCTTTTTACTTTTTTAGTTTCCTAAGCGCTATTCAACACTTGCTATAGGCACTGATACCCCAAAAAATAACTACATAAATCTTTATTAAATGTCATGTTACTACTTAAAAAACAAAACAAACAAAAAACCATGTCTGTTTGTGATTTCTCTGCATATCTCAGGCTAGTGTTGATTGAGGGCCTTGAAGGCTAATAACACTGATTATGCCTTCTTCCTCTAGTAATATTTTGTTATTCAAAATAAAGTACTTGGCCAACCACCAGCTAAAATCAGAGACTGTTAGGATTTGACTGGAGGGCATTCTCCCTCTTCCCTGAGGGATAATATTGAGGGACAGACTCCTTAGATTACATTTGGGTATTTATAGTTACTTCCATTTACATCTCTGTTATTAGAGTTTGCCTGTCTGCTTTTCAGATCATCTTGAGTTCTGCTAAAAGTACAGATTAGGGGTTTGGCAGTAGGTCAGAACCCCTGTATGCCTTTGCAGAGAGTTGCAGAGCGGCTGTGTGGGAAGCATGAAGTCATCACGCCAGATGGGAACAGTGACAGGCACTTTGACAAACTTTTCTGTGTTCTTTCTCAGTCATCTTACTTTTGTCAGGGGAGAAAGGAAACTTCAAGTGGAGATTGATGATGGGAAAGTGAATTAATTTCCCCAGGGAACCTCTACTTCCCTTATATTTTAAGACCCGTTGGATGCAGCATTTAGTGGGAAACAGTCTTCCTTTGGTCCCCGGGGAACGTTCTGGGGCAGTTCCATTTGTAGCCTGTGGGATCAGATTTCTGCTTATTCCAGTCTAGCTCGTGGAGACTATATTTCCCCTAGAAACAGTTTAAGGGTAGGTGAGCATGTGGGTTATGGGTGTATTTCCAGCATGCATTTGACACATAGAGATGTTTCATGGGAAATACTACCTTGCAGGTCATTTTGGAACTTCTTGGGTGAAGCACTACTGTACATATCAACGGGATTCCAAACAAATCACCATGGTACCATTTGACCAAAAGTCAGGAGGAAAGGGGGTGAGTTCATTTTTAAAATTTCATGCTTGATTTGCTTGGCTAACATAGGATGGTTATAATGCATATGTATAACAACACCTTTAGTATATCATTGTCATTTTCTTTTTCTGTTTTTTTAAGTTTGTTTTTTTTTTACTGAAATATAATTAGAGTGCAGTATTAAATTTGGTTTCAGGTATACAGTACAATGATTCAACAATTGTATTTATTACTCAGTGCTCATCACAGTAAGGGTACTCTTAAACCCCTTCATCTGTTCTACTCACCCCCACCTACCTTCCCTCTGGCAACCACCAGTTTGTTCTCTAAATAAGAGTCTGGTTTTTTGTCCATTTGTTTTTTTCTTTGTTAGTTCATTTGTTTCTTAAATTGCACATGTAAATGAAATCATATGATATTTGTCTTATTCTATCTGACCAGTTTCACTTAGCATTATACCCTCTAGGTCCACCTATGTTGTTGCAAGTGGGAATACCTTGTTGTTTTTCATGGCTGAGTAATATTCATATATATATACATACATACATATATATATATCAGTTTCATTCTTTTGCATGTGGCTGACCAGTTTTCCCAGCACCATTGTTGAAGAGACTGTGTTTTCCCCATTGTATATTCTTGCCTCCTTTGTTATAGATTAATAGATCATATAGGTATGGGTTTATCTGTGTATTCTCTATCCTGTCCCAAGGAGCTGTATATCTGTTTTTGTGCCAGACCATACTGTTTTGATCACCACAGCTTTGTAGTATATCTGGAAATCTGGGATTGTGTTATCTCCAACTTTGTTCTTCTTTCTCAAGATTGCTTTGCTGTAATTTTCCTAACTTTTATACAATAGTTCCAGGAGGAATAGTACCCTAGACAGTAATTATAGGAAGGTAAATATTCTTAGCTTAAAGTTCTATTAAGAACTGCAACTAAGAAAGATTCTTGTATTTTACATATATACAATATTAAGTATATCAAATGTGTTTAGATGCTAGAAATCCCTGGGTTGCCTTGTCCTATGAAACTGATGGTACAAAGAGGGCTGCCAGCTAATGGTTTAGGTGTCATGATTATCTGTTGCTGTGTAACAGATCACTGAAAAACTTAGCAACTTTTTTTTCCCTAAAGACTTTATTTATTTGAGAGAGAGAGCATGAGCAGGGGGAGAGAGAGAGGCAGTGGGAGAGGGAGAGAGGCAGTGAGAAAGGCAGAGGGAGAGGGACAAGCAGATGCCCCACTGAGCAGGGAGCCTGACTCGGCTCCATCCGAGGACCCAGAGATCATGACCTGAGCTAAAGTCAGAGACTTAACTGGCTGAGCCACCCAGGTGCCCAAACTTAGCAATTTCTTTATTTTAGTATATCTCACAGTTTCTGTCTGTCAGGAGTTGGGTGAGTGTTTGTATGGGTGCTTTGGGCTCAGGGTTTTTCAGGGGGTTCCAATCAGATGGTGGCAGGAGCTGGAATAGTGAGGGTTCGAAGACACTGAAGGCTGGTCAGCCATGGCTCTCTTCCTTTCTCCTGATCTCGTTCCTCCCCTTTCCTCTTTCCTGCCTGCTCTGTATTGTCTCAGGACCTGTCCATCTGGTTTCTCAGTGGGAGATAGTTTGGGTTTCCTTGCAGCGTGGTGACCTCAGGGCAGCTAAAAGATGTCAAGAGTGAACATTCCAGCAATGAAAGCGGAGACTGTATATAGCCTTAGAAGTCATACAGCCTTCCTTTTGCTCTGTTGGTTTAAGCAGTCCTAAAAGCCCACCCAAGCTCATCCAGTTTATCGGGAGAGCATGCAGACCAGCCTCTTGATGGGAGCAATAGTACAGTGTCATGGCGTGAAGAATGAACGTCAGAATAGAAATACTCTTGCAGCCGGCTCTGATCATAGGCCCTGCTGTCACTGCTACTTTTTCTTTTCCTCTGGGCTCCCTAGCTGTAGCCTGAGTGCATTTTCTCTTCCAGTGATGTGTCTTTTCTCTCTGGCTGCTCTTAATATCTTCATTTTTTTTTCCTTTTGGTTTCTACATTTCATAACGATGGTTTATATATATATAATTTTTAAAAAGATCTTATTTATTTGAGAGGGAGAGAATGAGAGAGAGAGAGAGAAGGAGAATGAGAGGGGAAGGGTCAGAGGGAGAAGCAGGCTCCCCACTGAGCAGGGAACCTGATGTGGGACTCGATCCTGGGATTTCAGGATCATGATCTGAGCCAAAGGCAGTCACTTAACCAACTGAGCCACTCAGGCGCCCCACATTTTTTTCATTCTTTTGTGCTTGGGGATTTGGGGCCTTTCTGTATTTACTGTCTTTCAGTAACTTTAGGAAATTCTTATCATTTATCATTTTGAATTTTGCCTCCTTTCTATGTCTCCTTCTGGACATAACTCCTTTGGGAGATAGCTAACTTTTTAACAGAAGCATTTATATTTTTCAACTGTCTGTATCTCTGGATTCCATTCTACACAATTTCTTTGATTCTATGTTTAAATAATTTTTAAGCTGTGTCTAATATGTTGATGAATTAGTCCCCAATAAGCATTCCATCTCTGGTCCTCTCTGTGGTGCATTGTGGTGTGGTGTATTGGGTTTGTGTGTGTCTTTGTGTGGGGGGCATTACAGAGGGGCAGGCATTACAGAGGCTATGAGCACCAACTTTGAAATTAGACTGCCCAGCTCAGTAAGGTTAGATGCATCTGTCATTATGTTGGCTACTCTGTCAGACTGCCCCCTTGGTCTGTACCACTTCCAATTTTTCTTCCTGCCTTTCTTTTACTTAAGCCACAGTACAAGAATTTATCAGCATCTCTTTTCCTTCCATGTATTACAGAAGAATATACCAAAGCCCTTTTAATGTTTCAGGAGTGGAGTAATGTCAGGAAAACAACATTGTTCAAATAGAGAAACAAAGAAATGATGGAGTCAGAAGAGATATTAAATATTAATCACTAGATGTTTCCTAGTTTTTATACAATGGAAATAGAGTTAGACTTGCTCCCCTGGGTTGAGCCATAGTCCTTTTCCAATCCTGTCTTTTTAGAAATGAGCATCCCTAAATTATTCTCTCACACTCTTTATTTCGGGACTTTTGACCTTGTGCTTTCCTAAACCGTAAAAGAAGAATTTTTTTGTGTTTGGTCTTATCCCACTGGAAAGTGAACGACAGAGACCAATTATGGTCTATGTTTGGGACTCCCAGATCTTCAGTGAGTTAATAGTAAACACCTCACTATGTTGTTAAGAAGTTTATCTGAATTAGTATATATACTCTTGGAACAGAGCTTGACCTACAATGATAATAATTAATTTCCCTAGTAATTCCTTAAAACTTTATTTTATATTTTTCCAAGTCCATTTATTGTCCTATATTATCCTATTAATCTAGTTTTTTCTTTAATAGAGGAGCAAATCGAGGTTTCTAGAGAGAGAAAATGATTTATAAAGCTGTACAACTGATGAGTTACAGAGTCAGTACTCAGACCCTGATTCTGGAATGTGCATCTCCTGAATTGGTGGTAGCTGTTCTTAATAATAATAGCAATAATAATAGAAAAGCATATGAAATGATGGCTCTCCCTGACATCACTCTTATTTCCTCAGCTTTAGAGTAGAGGGAATAGGAAGATTGGCTGTCTGGAGGTGATGTCATCTTAGTCTGTAGAGGAGAATCATGTGACATCTTTATATCTGTGTTTATGTGTTTATATATATGTATATGTGTGATATATGTGTTTGTACAAAGCTCTCCGAGGAGGAGAAGGCAGACTTAGCATAGGTAATAGGGTGGGTTGTATTTTGTTTCCTAACATGCTTTTTTACTTCGCTTTCTCTCACCTTGCTGTCCATTTTATTTGGATTATTTTCCTGTAAAAGTACCTGCTTTTCTCTTAGCTTCAGGCAAGGATATGTGAGCAGATTTGTTCCATCATCTTGGAGGCCAGACTCTGTGTGTGGTAAAAGAGAATTCCCCTGTATCCTAGCCTCTGAGATGAGGCAGCTCTCTCTGTGTGAGGTCTGGAGCAGTCCAAAGCTGACCTTGTACCTTTCCTTGCTTGAAACCCTTCATTATTTTTCCTAGGCTCTCAGGTTGATTGATCACAATGTGCATGATCTGGCTTTTGATTCCCTCAGACTCTTTCATGCCAGTTTGCCTTTCACTCTGGGATTGAGCCATACTGGCTGCCTTTCAATTCCTCGTGGACTCCATGGACCCTTGACCACAGGGCCTTTCTACCTGCTGTTTGCCACCCCCTCAAAAACACAGTAGATGTAAAGCTTGTAAATATAAACCATCTCTTACTAGGTCTTCTGTGTTTTGTGTGGTATTTTGATACTAGGGGGTGGTTTAAGTTTTACCATAGGCAGTCAAATTTCCTATTTCAACAAATTAAGCAAGTTTGCTAGCTTCCCCCCTTGTTTAGAGAAAAAGATTGGCAAAGGCAAGAGAAATAGGAACCCTAAATTCTTACATGGGAAAAAAAGAAGAAATCAGGGACAGAAATCTGTATGTTTTTAGTCGATCAAAGAGCCCTGAGTGATGAAGGTGTTGGATTCCCTTCGTACAGTGGGATACTACTTAGCAATGAAAAGAAACAAACTCTTAATATGAACAACATACGTGAATTGCAAAAGAATTGTGCCAAGTCAGAGAAGTCAGAAATAAAAGGGCATATACTGTGTGATTCCATTTATATGAAATGATAGAATATGCAAACTAATCTCTACAACAAGAAAGCAGATTCACTATTTGCCTGAGGGTGGACTGGGTAGAGGGATGGAATTCAACAGACAAGGAAACTTCTGGGGAGTAATGGGAAAGTTCATTAGCTTGATGGTGGGTCTTGATTTTATAGACAGATACAGAAGTTAAAACTAAATTGACAAGTGGTTTATTATATACTAGTCATACCTTTGTGAAGCTGTTAAGAACTATTTATTGAGCATTTACTCTGTTGTAGGACCTATGTAGGCTCTAGGAGCACAGGAATCAGCAAGAACAGACACAGTCTCTGCCCTCAGGGAGCTTAGAATCTAAGGAGGAGAGAGACATCATCGCCCTCATCAGTGGACACGTCCAGTTATGATACGTACTGTGCGGGAGATGAAGTTCATAGTGCTATGTGAATGTGTCTTGGGGATATTTGACCTGGTCCAAGAAGGCCTTCCTGAAAAAGCGAAGGCAGTGAAACATAGAAACTCAGAGTCAGGAGGAGACCTGCAGCTCATCTGGTTTGACCTTTATCAGCCCTGCAAATTAGGGGCACCTGGGTGTCTTAGTCAGTTAAGTTTCCAACTCCTGATTTTGCCTCAGATCTTGGTCTTAAGGTTGTGGGATCAAGTCCCCCATAAGGCACTGTACTTAGTGAGGAGATTCCTTGTCCCTTTCCCTCCCTCTTTGACTCCCTCTCTGCTCATTCCCCTGCTTTCACATGAATGCTCTCTCTCAAATAAATACCTTTTTCTTAAAAACCCAACAAATTAAACCTGTTGCAAACATTATCAACAAGAGTTTATATAGCATGGGTTGATGCTATACTGTTATGATGTTCTAGAACTTAATTAAAACTAGAGATGTTTGGTTCAAAGTAGAACTTAGTTTACAGGTTTTAGCTGTGTGGGGCTCATGGCTGAGGGAAGGTTTTGGGTCAACATTCCACCTTCCTGTGGGTCGTGACCACTCAGGCTTGAGAACATGGATGATCTCTCTAGTTGATGTGGTGTGTTTGTGGTATGTCGAGAGGCACATAGCATAGCCCATGGTCAGGCCTCATTTTGATAATCTGTGTGCTCCCAACAGGGAGAAGATGAATCTGTCACCCTGAAATCCTGTACCCGGCGGAAAACAGACTCTATTGAGAAGAGGTTTTGCTTTGATGTAGAAGCAGTAGACAGGTGAGTAGCTGTCACACTTTGCTCAGGAATGGATATTACTGAATTTAGATTTTTTACCTTTTCCATTCAGTGTGAGCTTTTCTGGCCTCCAGTCTCCCCCTAACCCCTCCTTTTCCATATACTCAATTTGGACTAGACCTCAGGCCAGTTGCTGGTCTGCGAGGATCAGCACAGCTTCTCAGGTCATGTAGGTTCAGTGCTGAGCCTGTGATTTCGTTTGCTTTATTTAACATTAAGGCTTTCCTGAAAAGTAATGTTATCTTAGGAAGTTGAGTAGATGTTCAAAGAAAACTATTTAGCATGATTATATGAGCTATTTGAGATTTTTTTTTTTACTTTAAAAATATTTAATTTTTTAAATTTAAAAAGTAGTCCAAAAGGAATCAGGTAAAGTGAACAGTGGAACAAGTTGTACTCAGTTAAAAAAAAGGCAGGTTTTAGTTATAGCATTTCACCTACCGCTGTGTGTATGTGCCCAGGAAAGACAGTGAACCACTTGTAAAATCACTTTTTGCAGAGGGAGCTGTGTGTGTTGTAGTCCTCAATATTTATGGAGTCTCATTAAGTTGTACCATTTCATGGTATTAAGCTAGTTTGACAATGTTCCAGTTCTTTGAAACACTTGGCAACAGGTTAATTCCTTGAGTGAAAACCACGTGTTAAGCTTATTTTTGCTGTCTGTTCAAGATCAGCAGTGCCAGCATTAAAGATCCTTAAAGCTCAGCATGAGTCTCCTATAATGCCATTTCTCCCCTTTATTCAAACACACACACACACACACACACACACACACCAAGTTTTGTGAAGCCAGTACTTCTACCCTTTCTGGGACATTTACTTAGGGCCACTTTTTCCTGATTCTAGAAGATGGAGAGACTGAGGGCCTTTGGGGGTGTTGGCAGGTTTGGAATGCCTTCTAATGCCCTGTTGTCTCCCTGCACTGTGACTGTTGGAGGCTGCTCGAGCTCCCATGGAGGGAGCATGCATTTTTGCTTTAATCAGAAGTTGGCGGAAACTACCTCAAGTCTTCAGCACTTAATCATCATTATACCTTGAACTCTCAAGTTAGGCAGCCTGGGGCCTAAATTTGGACTTTGCTGCTTCATAGTCATGTGACTTTCAGCTATTACTACTTTATCTCTCAGGACCTTGATTTCCTTATCTGGAAAATGAAGATAGTAATAGTACCTAGTTCCTAGAATTGTAAGGATTTAAGGAGATAATGCACGTAAGATATTTGGCAAGGTGGCAAATAATAAATGCTCAGTAAGTGTTAGCTTTTATTTGTTAATTAGTTTGCCCCACAGGTTATCAGACTTGATTATTTTATTTTATTTTATAAGGTTAGACTCTTAATGATGAGAAGTAAACATGATTTATAAAGAAAAGAAAGTACTCCAGTTCTTCATTGTGCTTTGGGATGTGGGAGAGTAATAGGGAAAGGGTTCGTGAGAACATAGGTTGAACTAGGGTATCATAGGGGGAATTGCACAATGTCTCCCTGACACCAAAATTGGTTTTTCTTGATTTTAAACAAATCCTAACTCAGGATGCTTTAAGCACCAGTATGCCTCTCTGTTCTCAGTATGGAATCCAAGGGAATTAGACTGGCATCCATGAAAAAGGTGGAGAAGACATGTATGTTTAAAAGCAGAGTTGTTTCCTGCTTGTCAGCTGTTTCTAGAGACCATCATCTCTTCATATGGTTATTTGGAAGAAGGTGTGCCTTATAGTGTAGCTGGTCCCTTATTTGAAAACCAGCTCAGAGAGGATTTCTGAAAGTGAATTGTTTCCTGTTTTCTTCCTCAGAAGTTATCCAGAAGTTTTAGAGAGTTGCTTTTTAGGCAATTAAAACTCAATGTGGTGCCTCTGTCTCATTTCCACCTCGCAAGTACTTCCTACCATCCTTCCCCTTGATTATACCCTTAAAAGCTTTGTATCTCCCAATTATCAGCTGAAAGCAAATGTGTCACATAGAACGTACTGAGTGGGTTTGAGAAGTGGATTTTTCCTAAGTTGCTCTCTTTGGTTCCCTGAGGATGACAGGGAGGGGTTTCAGTCTGGGTTCATAAAGAGGCAGCTAAATTTCCTTTTAGTAAGCAGGGGGTGAGTAGCTAGTTTTGTTGTATTGCTTATATTTTAAATTTTCTGTGTATTGTGGTGTTGGGACACCTTAAAAACCTTCTGGCTGGGGAGAGATTGTTCCTTCCAGAGCTAGCTAGTTCTTAGAGATAGCTTGGGGCACAGCATGAAACCTGCTGTTGACATGCAAATCAACCAACTTGGAGCCTGGCCTCCTCCACCTGGCCCTTAATCCCCAAGAGGCAGCATTCCTCTTCTTTAATCATCTGAGGTCCAGGTACCAGGCAAGGGGGCCCACTCCTATAGCTTAGAGCACCCTGAAATTATTAAACTAGCCAATCAACCGTTGACCCTGCCCTGCTTTGCCTTTCCCTTGGAAACTCCAATAAGAACCATCACCTAGGTAGGCTCTCCCATCACTCCGTCACTACTCTTAGCAAGTACCCCTGTGGGTGCTGGCTCTTTCCCATATGGGCCTGTTAGGTTTGCCATGCGTGCATCTTGTTTCTAGGACCTGGGGGTTTAAAAACTTTTGTTTTCTGAGCTTGAACATCTTCTGTGTCTCCTGACTATTACCTAAAATAACATAGAACACGTAAGAAAAACTTCTGGTTTTTTTTTTTTTTTTTTTTAAAGATTTTATTTATTTGACAGAGAGAAACACAGCCAGAGAGGGAACACAAGCAGGGGGAGGGAGAGAGGGAGAAGCAGGCCCCCCGCCAAGCAGGGAGCCCCATGTGGGACTCAATCCCGGGTCTCGGGGATCATGACCTGAGCCGAAGGCAGTCGCCCAACCAACTGAGCCACCCAGGCGCCCCTTCTGTTTTTTATATAGGTCATTATCTTCTATCTCAAAGATTAGGTTACAGTTGGGCATCATTTTTCCTTATCTGTCTCCTGTTTGACTTAGTGTCTTTCTGCATTTTTCTTACTCATCCAGGAAGGGACTAAAGAGAGAAGGAAAAGCATTTCCCTGGGTTCATTGGCAACATTCCTGGGAACTCTGCCCAGAGTCCTCTTCTCTGGAAGATTTCTACAGCTTGTTTTTTTTCCCCCAATGTGCTTTAGCAAGGAGTTGATTCTCGCTGCCTTTCCAACCTGTACCTTCCCCAGGTATCTCAGCTATACCTGAACGGCTAGAGAGGTAGAGGGACAAGATGCAAGTTTAGCATCTAAGAAATGTGGAAGTAAAAGGGAAATTGTTTTATATTCAGAAATGTTTATGTAGTGGCTATTAGTGTTTTACTCTATTACGGTACACATGCTTGCCAAACTAGTATTTTTTTGACTTAGAATATATGACATCGTGGGTTTTTAGGATTATTCTGAGTACTTATATCTTTTAGACTTAGTGCTGATATTTTATGTTATTTTTCACAGAGGCTATAGCCTTTAGGAAATGATATTCCAGCAGGTCAATGTTTTTCAGTTGATTATATCAGCATGTCTGACTGTGTGATGAGAAACACCTGAACTCAGCATCCACCGGGTGCTTGTTAGAACTACAGCTTCTTGGCCCCTACCCCAGACCTACACAGACTGTCTAACTCTCCTGGACAGAGACTCTGAAATCCACTTCTGGAACAAGCTTTTCATTCTTCCTTTATTCTCACTAATAACTGATGCATTAAACACTATGCCGATCACAATACAGATTTTTCAGAGTATAAAAATGTTTCCTTATTAAAAACATTGTAACTAGGAACAATAGTAAAACAAAACAGAAACCCCCAAAACCGAGGCTTCTTTACGAAGGAGCTTAATTTTTACCCTTATGGTGTAGAAGAATATAGCTAGTAGAGGAGTTGATTTCCAGCCTCTGATAACAGATGACCAGGAAAAAAGCAACAGCAGCAACCATGGTAAAACTCACTTAAGTTAAAGGTGAAGGAGGAGTAAAGGAACTAGCAGTAAGAGGACACTTTCTAGAAGCTGAACGCTGTTCATATATTCTCATGTTATCCTCACTACAGTCCAAGGAGGATTGTGCTCCAATTAATCCACATTACTGTGAGGAATCTGTAGTTCAGAGGTGTGGGTTTTCCCCTGGGCTCAGGGGAAATTTGAACTGAGGTGCATGGACCCTCACCACAGGGCACCTTGCTGCTGCAAACCTGAGGATATGTTAGAAATGTTTCCAGTGTTGAGCCCAGGGCTGTCAGTACTCGGGTTTCAGAGTACCAGTGAGTGTTCAGCTTGCTAGATGTGAAATCTGAGAAGTGCTTTTTCACTGTAATCGCTTGCACGTGGCATCATAAACAAATGGATGAACTAAAGCTGCAAAGTAGCTTCTGTTCTTATATTTACTGCCTTGTGACCTTGAGAAAATCCTCACATGGCTAACAGTTTAAAGTGGCGGTGCAGATAGGGCGCAGGCGTCGGGCACATTGCACACAGGTGTCCCATGAATGCTATGTTTTTTTGGGGGTCTACTTCATTTCTCTCTTATTTTTAAGGTGACACTCATTTCTCTTTCTGTAGAGAGACTAGCACGAGTCAGAAAGCAACAGTACCATTTATCAGTTGATTTCATTGTATCACAGTGCATTGCTGTTAATTTGTTGCTCCTGAAATCCCGATGAAAAGGGGTTAAGCTCTGACATTTATGTCCTAAAGGAAGAAGTGTTGTGACTCTTTGACCCATGAACAAGCTGGGAATCAAATTAACTGTTAATTCAGAGATATGGGATTTAGAGCCATAGGTCTTGAACTTTGTGTCTGATGTTCTCTGTAAACTGAATACATTTCAGAAATCTACTTTTAATTCTTGTATCTAATTGTTTTTCTTTTGATATCTCAACTGAGCCTATCATTTCTTCTCAATATGTTACACTCTTCTATAGTAACTTCACATAATAACTCAATTCCACATAATAACATTTTATTGGCCCCTTATTTCTCAACTAGTTTTAGGGGAGGTTCAGACCTGAGAATTAATTGAAGACCCCTGGACTATTCTAAGTAAATATGTCTCTGGCTGATGTTTTCATGTCTTTCCTTCAAAAGGGTTTTATTGTTACCAGCATTGAAAAGTTAACATTAGTAGAAACTCTTGTGTCTTTCTTCAATTCCAAAGTGAAAAGTTATTTAGGTCAAGATACCACGTCCATTAAATCGATGTGAAACTGCTTTGAATCTACCTTCTGTTTTTGTTTTTAAATTCCATTTCAGGACTCTCGTATTGAGACTATTACAAGGTTTTAAATGAGTGTGTAAGACTTGAAATAGTTGTAGGATGTTGCCACACTATGGTACAAAGAGGAGTATTTTCTTACTTTCTTAGACGTTTATTAAGAGTTGAACTGTGTATCCCTCAATTCATATGTTGAAGTTCTGTTCTAATCCCCGGTGTCTAAAAATTAAAATTATTTGGAAACAGGTTCTTTCCAGAGGTCATCAACTTAAAGTTAGGTCATGAGGGTAGGCCCTAATCCAGTGTAACCAATGTCCTTATAAAAGGGAAATTTGGATACCGAGACATTAGTTCACAGGAAAAGCATCATGTGAACATGAAGGCAGACATAGGGGTGATGTGTCTTCATGTCAAAGAATACCAGAGATGGCTAGTAAATCCCCAGAATGTAGGACAGAGGCATGGAAAGGATTCTCCTTCACATACCTCAAAAGGAACCCCCCCTGCTAACTGCTTCCTCTTGAATTTCACATCCTCTAGACCTGTGAGATGCTAAATTTCTATAGATGCTGTCACTGTTTGTGGTACTTTGTTAAATCTGTCCTAGCAGAGGAAGCCAGCATTGAATAGGGAGGACCTCTGTCAATCAAGCAGCCCAGTATCCCTGACAGCCTTTTAGATGGATGCATCATCACGCGCTTGTTGAGTAATCCCATTGGCAAGAAGCCCCACTTCACAAACACCATATTGACATGAATTATCTTCTTTACTCTGGATCCTCTTGATGGTAGTGTAAACTTTCTTTAGCTTAAAAAAAAATAATTCTTTCTTATGTCTTTTTTTAAAAGATTTTATTTATTTATTTGGCAGAGAGAGACACAGTGAGAGAGGGAACATAAGCAGAGGGAGTGGGAGCGGGAGAAGAAAACCTCCTGTGGAGCAGGCAGCCTCATGCAAGTCTTGATCCCAGGACTGTGGGATCATGACCTGAGCTGAAGGCAGAGGCTTAATGACTGAGCCACCCAGGCGCCCCTCTTTCCTATGTCTTAATACAGAAGCATTCTTTGGTGTTTTGTATTACCTTGCCATAACACCAACCATTTGAAGGTTTATATTTTATATTGTATTTTATATTTTAACTGAATAGAGACTAGATTTATCATTTTTTTTCCCCTTGAAGTATGCTACCTCTTTATGAGTGAGTTCTATGTAAAATTCATGGGTAGAAATGGGATTCCATCTAAAAGTAGCTGTTCGTGGTAGGGATATGTGAGTTACTAATACTTGCCAATTGGTACCTCTGTTTAGTCACTCTAAATAATTAACTCCAGCATGCAACATCCAGTGGAAATTAATGTGCAAAAGTAAGGAAAATATTTGTTTAAACTAAAGGATCATGGTGGCAGTCTTCTCCCAGCATCTCTGGATTTGTTTAAAGAAATTTCTCACAGATGTGACACATGGATATTTTCTCCCATATGTTTTCCAGGAGGAGCCACTAAACCATATGGAAAACAGTAGAAACAAAAGGCTTCGTTTCGATACACTGAATCAGTGTAGTCTCTTGAGGGATGGTATTTATACTAGGGGAAAGGAAATTATTAGAATCCTTTATTTTTTTTCCAGGACTAGCTGACTTCAACAGAAGTCCATACATTTGAAGACATTATGTGGTGTATACACACCCTATTCCTGGCATTGGCATGGGGGCCAAAGCAAGCATAGTCCTTACCTTCATGGAGTTTGCTTTTGATTGTAGGATGAGCAGGCAGACACACATTCATGCAACTAAAGGTATAAACCAGGATGTTGAGTGTTTCAGCAAACTTGGAGGACCAGAAAGCGTAGGACAAATGTAACAAACACAGGGACTTAATTCTTCTGTTCATACAGAGATTGATGGCATAACTAGAATACTCTGAATTTATTCCTCCTCTCCTTCCCTCACTGATGAAGCATAACTGCATGCTGCAGATTTTACCAACAGTGGAAGTAGAAAGTTTAATGAAGCACTATAAATCCACTGGGCTTTCCTTTTCAAAAGCTGTCGCCTTATTTTGCTTTCAAACTAAACCTGAAGTCCTAGTGCAAGTTTCGCATGAACAGGTAAACAAAGACAGCTATTTCCTCTGACCAGCACCAACCTGATGTGCCACAACTACTATCAACCCTCCCATCGCCCCATTGTATGTACTGTGCACTTGCACAGTGTGTGAGCTCTTCTTGGTAGCGGTCAGCTGGTTATTGAATTAGGTATGTTGTGTATACCTCTGTTGAACTCTAAATTTGTGTGTCGGGTGATTTGCTTTCAGAGGCATGATAACATCATTTTCTACAGTTTTTAATATGGTACTATGTACATGTGGTTGTTTATTTTGTTTCTTATGGAAGTGTAATTTTTGAGTTAGACTATTTTGTTCTTATTTTTGGGACTTTGGTGAACTTTTTTGTAAGATACTACAGGAGTTTAATCATGTTAGTTGCTATTTAAATTAAAACTTGAGCAAGTACTCACATAATCTGCATTCCAGTATAGGTAGGGTGAAAAAAATTCCAGGAAAATGAAAGGTTGATTAAAATAAGAATAGTAGAGGCTTGGAAGATGTGAGAAAATGCACCCCAAACCATCCAATCAGCTACCACCCTTATTCCAAGGATCTTTTTATGGCAGGCTGCAGAATGCAGGTAAAAGAAGCAAACAGCCTTGAATTTCAGTTTGGGACCTGCCCTTATTAGCTGTGCAACTCTGGGTCAGGGCTTGTCACACCGCTCTTGCAGGATTGTTTTGAAGATGGAATATGATAATACTCCTTCCTGATGGAGTCCTGTGTTGGAGAAGGTTGTGCTTTTGAATTTTTTTTTTCTCTACCCTAGTACTTCAGAATTTGTTCTTCTTATGCTGACCCTTTGCTTTGGTGGATGTTTCTTTGAACCCGTTTTTTTCCATTTTGATGTTGTTCCTTTTCCTGTAGTGTAATGATTTTTCAAGTCCTCTATAAACTAAGAGTGAATACAGGAACATTAAATGTATATGTGCAAAGGGGCTGCTAGGGGAAGATTCCATTTTCAAATTATATATGAGATAACCCACTATTTGTATATATATCCTATATAAGATAAAAAGTTGTATGCCTTTCTTATTGTCTCAAAAGGGAACTGTACAAAGTTAAAATAATACCGTTGCTTCTAATTTGGTATGTGTTGTGTGTATATGCACTTGTTTGTGTGTCTTGGTGAGGTTGTGTGAGTGTAGGATGGTATGTGTTTTCCAAAAAGGATCATGTTATGTAACAGACTTGCTGCAGTGCTCAACCTCTAGATGGCAGTTTTGTATATTTATTAGTAACTACTAAGCCGGTCTAGTTGAAAATCTGTTGTCCTTTATACATCTGCAATTAGAGGAGTCAGGTGTGTGTGGGGGGTGTTTGTGTGCTAGAGAAAAAATGATGTGAAATTACTCTTTAAAGAAAAGGTATTCTAAATGTTTCCTTTTTTGTCTAGAAATTCCTTGCTCTCACCCTTTTGTGATGGATCATTTCATAACCGCTTCCCTGCAAAAGCAAGCATGCTCAGTTAATCAAGCCTCTGTTTAAACATTACATTTTACCTTGGTTTCTAAATGAAAAGTGTCAGGCTCTTTGCTTCAGGGACAGCTTATTCCAGGATGGTGAAGAAAACAGATGTGTGATTCTGGCTGGTGGATGTGTGCTGAGCACCAGGCCAACCTGCCTTTCCCTGGTGGTGCAGGGCGCCTTTATCTTTTGCAACAGATGAATCTGTTTTTCCTGGTTTCAGACTTCCGCTCCCTGCCCCTCCCTTTCTCACCCCTGGTTTGAAATAATATTTGATTTTGCCTTCCTGGTGGTTGGATTAGAGTTCTGGTCTCAGTACCACTGACATTTTAGACAGGAAATGGCTTTTCCTTCCTCAGAGGGTGTTCTGCTGTAACTTCCATACTTGGGTGGGGGTAAACTGCGGGGGGGGGGGGGCGGCGGTGAGTATTGTGCTTTCTGTGCTTTCTGGATTGCTTCTTGGCTGTTCTGTAAAATAAGCAAGTTGAGAAGTTCTTGAAATTTTAAATATTCATACAGTTTGAACTTGTTATCGAGTGGTCTTCTTCCCCTTTTTCTTTTTTGCAAATTAACTGAAAAAGTGTTTACTCTTTGACTGTGGTTTAAGTAAGAATGGGACATGGTAGTTCTTGGATTTTATGAAGGGACACTGGGGCAACCTTTTTTGTACTCTTCAGTCTACATACTAAAATTTGTTTTGCTAATGGCAAATGCCAGTTAATTACCAACTTCTAACTATAAAATGCGGTGTGTGTGTGTTTTTTTTAAAGTCTAAACCAAAATGTTGCTGTGAAATAAATCTGAAAAGAGAAAACAAGCCAGTCAGTAAATTCTGCTTATTTACATTTCTATGCCCTATGAGCTAGAATAGTAAAAATGAAAAATTGCTAAATGAACTAATAAATTTCTTGAATTAGACAATTTTTTCAACTTGTTATCAATGGTAGTAATAAGTATTCTTGTTCTCCCTGAGTTTTACTCATTGTGGCAATTAATAATGTTGTCTCCTGCTGCTGCTGCCGCCGTGTTAAAATTTGCTGACTCCTATGTTCCCAGTACCTGGCATCATGGCTGGCCCATACTAGGTAATCAGTAAATATTTCTTTTAGGATACTTCAGTTTCATGTGCCAAAGATTTCTTTATTTGGGCTTCCTGATGTTTTATGACTTACTTTCCTTTAAAATAACAATGTAGGAAATTATTTGATATGATTGACAATATTTACTCTAGAGAGTATCACTACTGCTGTGGTGCCCATTATTTTAGAACTTTTCCTCTGAAGAGATTAATGCTATAGGCTATGATATGTCATAGTTTCTTCATTATTAGGATCATATCCTTTCTAAATTGATGAGAAGCCTGCTTCTGAAAACTTCTTAAGGGTCTTTGTGTGTGTGTGTGTGTGTGTGTGTGTGTGTGTGTGTGTGTGAGAGAGAGAGAGAGAGGGGGGTGGGGAGGGAGAGAGAGAGAGAGATAGAGAGAGAGAGAGCACATGTCCAAGCTATGCTTCCCCTCATTCCTTCCCTCCCCTTAAGGCTTAAGGAGCTGGTCACCATGGATTCCAAGGCATGTACACTATATGCACATGGGGGCAGTGCAGTATTGTGCTTATGTATGGGCTTTGCTTCAGAGTCAGCAGACTGGGTTCAAGTTGAGGCATTGTCACTTACGAGGGCTATGTATGACATTTTGCAAGTTTTTAAAATAGGTATAATGATAATACCTACCTCATAAAGTTATTTTGAAGAATAAACAATATTGCAAATTAAGTCCTTAGCACAGTGCTTGGCACCTAGTAAATACTCAGTAAATATTAATCACAATTCATGGGCCACTAATTTGCAACTTCTAGTTTCTCTCTCAGTTACTCTATTTCTTACCTATAGCCTAGTCATATCCTTTTTATGTGAAAGGATCTGTAATGCACAAGGACCTTCATTGGGTCATTATCTCAGTGCCTGTATCGTTATGCATATTCATAACTTTTTATCTCCACATAGATTAATGTTGCCTTCCAGTGATGATACTGGGTCCTGAGTATTAGGGAAAAGAGAGGAAGTAGCCCACATTCCTCCTTTCATGAAGAGCTGGAGATGCTCTGCTGCATTTGACTGTGAGGTGAATCAAGAATACAAATGGCATCATTGTTGGTTCTAGTGCATCAGATGACTTTATAATATGCCATGATAACTTTGGGTGGAGCTCAGAGGAAGACAGACACAGACACTAGAAGTTGCAAACTGTCAGTCCACAGACATGTTTGGTTTGGCGCGAGGAGTATTTGAACCAACATGTTGAAGTTGGAAAAATCTGTAAATGTTGTTGCCCTTCCCTATGTGCCAGCTGTTTATAGAGCTGAGGGGTGGATGCCTCCTTTAGGTGGGGCATGTGCTCTCCACTCTGCCGCAGTCCCTACCATGCCCTGTTGTTTCACTGTGATGACTGGTGACAGCTGCCACTTTGCCTTGTACTTGCACCGTTATTTTTCCCATAGAGGGGAAATACTTGTTTTGTTCCCGTGACTATCAAAAAGTAAATGTGCAAAAGAAAAAGTAAAGGGTTGCATGTTATGTGGAAAGTGAGATTGAGCCTATTTTCCTTGGGGCAACAAATAATCTTTTCATTCAATTTCACTCATTTTGCTTACTTCCTATTCTTTGTGGATGTTTGAGTCTATAATCTCATAGACAAGAAAGCAGTGTCATTCTCTAAGATTATTTGATATGACTTTGGCCATATCTTTGTGTAAGTGAAGATGTCATGAACTTTGAAACCTAATAATGGTTGGGAACCTGTTTTCCTAGTAGCATTTTAGAAGTAAAGTACAACTTCCTCTCCCTGGCACTTGGGTGGCTCTTTCCCACTGTGGATGCAGCCCATTCTCCAAGTCTGTACCATTCCATGTCTTCCTATAGAAGCATAACTTGACTTTTAAATATGCTGTAGTGTGGTTGGAAGCTGGGGGGATGCACTCTTGCCAACAGAAGACTTATAGTCTTATGAATGAGTAACCCCTACCTCTTCAGATCTTTGGAGGTTGATTTAGAAAGAAGAGATTCTGAGTGTTTGTTTCAGTGGGGTGGAGTCAGTAACAGCATTTCCTTGTCCAGTAGGAAGTGGTGGAGTTGCCAAGCCACTGAGATCACTATTGTTGACTCAGATTCAGGAATAAGATTAGAGCAGGAAAGCTGTGGAGTGGCCCTGGAGTCAGGGCTGGTTGTGATTCTGCTTGCTCTTTGCTGCTGAGGAGGCTGTGAGGTGACATCAGTGGTCCGGTTCCTGGATGTGGCAGTAAAGGGCACAGTGTTTTCCACGGGCTCTTTTTGGAGGCCAGAGTGGAAGGGGACATGGTGCTGGGGCATGGTTTGCCCTGTGACAGAGGAGTGATTTTCTACATCTCCTCTCCTGTTGTGTGAGAGGTGGAGTGCCATCTTAGAGAAAATTGCAGATACTTGTTCACTGTTCTGAAGCTGATAAAGGTACAGCACTAAGCAAGGATTTATGCAGAGGCAAAATGAGGTGCCATAGCTTACGTTGTATCTTAGAATTGAGCTATAGAAAGGATTGCAGGTCTTTTGTTACTTCTGCCAACTCATGGGCAGAGAGGGCTCCTGGCAGATTTTCTAGAGCTAAAGATTCCTCTTTGTCCTTATGAATTATCTGACATTAATTCCAAAAGGGGGAAGTAGGCCACTTCGATGCTTTACTCAGGAGGAAAAAGGAAATGGCCGTGATGTCACAGCTTGTGTGTCAGTGCAGCCCTTGGCCTGGCTCCCTTTGTGGTAGAGGTGTGATTTTCAGTGTTGTGTGTGAGTGTGTTGGGGGTGGGGTCATGTGTATCAGAAGCACCTGTGGCTGGTTTCTTTTCCTTTTTAAACAATATACACCTGCCCTTCTTCCTCCATAATTTTGACCCTACTGCACATTTGCCATCTTTTTTCCCTCTACCCGCCACCTCCATTTGCCCCGGTGATAACAGCTAATTTTGGGGCATTTACAGTGTGTCTGACACTTTGAAACCCTTTAGGAGTATCTCATTTAACTTTCACAGTGACTCCTTAAAGTAGGTATTGTTTAAATCTACAGTGTAAAGAAGAATATGAAGTAGTTCAGTTAGTTGTCCACTAGGCACTTACACAGCTATCAAGCACCAGAGTCAGGGTATCTAGTCAGCCTAAGTTATTGATGACAAGGCCTATCTCTTTGGTATTTAAAAGCCCCTTTTTTTTTTTTTAATCGAAGTGTAATCACAGTAAGATGCACAAATCTTAAGTCTATATCTTTATGACTAGCCCCCCACAACCCCTGATCTGTAACCACCCAGATCAGGTTATAGAACATTACTATTACCTGAGGAGGTTTCCTTCAAGTCATCATCATACCTCTTCCTCAAAATGAAATCACTCTTCTGAATTCTGTTGCCATAGATGACTTGGACTTGTGTTTGAACATCATATCAATGGAATCATACTGTTAGTAGTTTGTGTCTAAATTCTTTCATTATTATAAGATTGATTCATTTTGTTGATTGTTCCTAGTAGTTCTTTTTTATTTTTGTGTGGTGCTCCCTTGTTTAAATATAAACAATTTATTCTCATAGGTGGATATTTGAGGTTTTTGGTGTTGTAAAGTTTGGCCATTACGAATAAAACAGCATTCTTATAAGAGACTCTTATCTCAGGAAACAAACTGAGAGTTGCTGAAGGGGAGGGCATTGGGAGGGATGGGGTGGCTGGGTGATGGACACTGGGGAGCATATGTGCTGTGGTGAGAGCTATAAATTGTGTAAGATTGATGAATCACAGATCTGTACCCCTGAAAAAAATACTACAATATATGTTATTTAAAAAAAATAAAACAGCATTCTAGAATGTGCCTTTTGTTGGACGTACGCATTCATTTCTCTTGGATGTATCCATAGAGGTAGAATAGTTTCTACAAGGTGAGGTGTATGTTTAATTTTAGTAGATAATGCCAAAATGGTTTTATCAATTCTCTTTCTAGCAATGTATGAGAGTTCCAGTGGCTCTGCATTCCTGCCAGTACTGGGTATTGGTGGTCTTCTGAATGCTCTCACTTCAGGAGGGTGTTTGTTGTATTTCATTGTGGTTTCATTTGCATTTCCTTGGAGAGACATCATGTTGGGCCCTGTTTCTGATGTTTGTTGGCCATTTGTGTGTTCTTGAAGTGCCTATTCGTGTGTTTTATCCATTTTATTAATTGGATTCATTTTTTTTCTTATATGTGGCATTCTTTACATATTCTGGTTAAGTTCTCACTGGAGATATAAACTACAACATCTTCTCTTTCTCTGTAGTTTGCCTTTTCACTCTTTTGATGGTACCTTTTTATGAATGAAAATTATTCATTTTGGCAAAGTCTTATTCCCTCTTGTTTTTTTCTTTATGATTAGTGCTTTCTTTTAAGTTTTATTTTTTTAAAGATTTTATTTATTTGTCTGAGAAAGAGTACGAGCTGGGGGGTAGGGGCAGATTGAGAAGGAGAAACAGAGCCCCCACTGAGCAGGGAGCCGAAGGTGGGGCTCAAACCCAGCACCCTGGGATCATGACCTGAGCCAAAGGCTGGCGCTTAAACTGACTGAGCCACACAGGCGCCCCCAAGATTAGTGTCTTTTGTATTCTTTTAAAAAACTCATCACCCACTAGGCATTATATGCAACTAATGAATCATTGAAGACTACATAAAAAACCAATGAGTTACTGTATGGTGGCTAACTTAACATAATAAAACTCATCACCTTTCCATTTCTTGAGTATTTTGAAGCAGAAAAAATGTGGAGAACCTCTGCTGTAGAAAATTAGCCATAGTCACATTGAGCATTGTCATATTCTTCTTTTGGATTGGCTGTTTGACTGGTGTTCTGGTGGTGATCATGAAACACTTGAAGCTTTACAGAACCCTTTATTGTTTGATCTTATTTGATACTATGCAAGAACTCCCTGTGGTGCTTGGAGGAGGACTAAGCAGAGAGGGAGGACTTGGGTGTTCAGTGTCTGCTCTCTGTGGGCTAGGGCACCTCACATTTGCTGGTGGTCTTGTGTGCAAGGGTGAAGGAACAGACTGCTTGATTGAGATCCTAGCTCTGGGACTGTGGACAAGGTACTTAACCTATTTGAGCCTTGTTTTTTTTTCATCTGCCCGGTGGGATAATGAGAGTATACCTACTTCATGATGTAGTTTTCAAGATTAAATGAATTAGTTTATATATAGTGCTTAGCACAGCATCTGACATACTCCCCCCCCAGTTATTATAATCGTAGTTTTTATTCCATTATGGTGTTTGATAGTATAATGATTCTTTATAGAGCTAGAAAGAGCTCATTCACTTCAGTTCTGTTTCATTGTTTCATATTTTCCCTTGCTCATTGCATACCCTTCTCTGGATTACTCTTTCTCTTTCCCCCTCTCCATTTTTGTTATAAAAAGCCAGATGCATTTAAAACATGAACTAAATTATGCCCCTAGAAAAAGTATGTTGTCTTATAGGGACTGACATGGAAAGTATAGGGTTATAGAGAGTTTTGCTTGTTTTATTTTGTTTTGAGAAATGGTGGCTAGTAGGGACATAGGGAAGGGGAATATGGAAAGAAATTTATTGCTCAATTCCAAAATAAAGTTGACCCTTTCACTTTGGTTCCTGGAAATTCACACATAAGAGATTTATGTAATTATGGTTTAAATTGTTATGAAGGAAAAGAAAGTTAGAGCTGAAGAAGTGTTTTCTAGATGCCTAGAAAGGATAGTACTGTGATCTAGACATACATAAATGAGATCGAGAGAAAATTACCTGAACTTGGGGTGGGTGATAGGATTAGAACTTAGTGTATTAAATCCACTTTATTCAGTTCCATACCACCCCCTCCCATAAAAAAGGGGAACAAAACCACATGTGGAAAAGAACTTACATTTTGATATTTCTTCTTGAAGTGAAAACAAATCCTGTTGACTTTCCTGGTTACTAGGGCCAAGTGGCCTCTGAGTTTGTCTGAACTTCCTCCTTGTGGTTCTGGGTGAAAATTTCACCCTGTATGCCATGAAGTTGAAGTGACACCTGCAGGGTCCCTGAAGTCTTTTTTTTTTTTTTTTGGTAAAGATTTTATTTATTTATTTGACAGAGAGAGAGAGAGAGATCACAAGTAGGCAGAGAGGCAGGTAAAGAGAGGGGGAAGCAAGCAGACTCCCTGCTGAGCAAAGAACCTGATGCGGGCCTTGATCCCAGGACCCTGAGATCATGACCTGAGCCAAAGGAAGAGGCTTAACCCTCTGAGCCACCCAGGCACCCTCCCTGAAGTCTTAATATGCTAGTTAACTATTGTGGTCTCACTGTTTGCTGGTGAGGAAATGGACTAGCAGGAAATGGACTGGAGACATGTTGGCTGCTTGACCCTGGTGTATACTGGGGGGTGTCTTTAAAGGCTCTTTAGTGTTGGGGGACGGGAAGGAAAGGGTGGGGGCTAGGGCAGTGGGTCTCAGACCTAACTGTGCATTGGGATCACCTGGGAGGTTGGTTAAAATCCACGTTCCCAGGCCCAATCCAGAAATTCAGATTCAGTAAGGTGGTTTTATGCTAAGAATCTCCATTTTAAGGGAATGTCTGATTCTAAAGCTGGTGGTCCAGGCATAACCCTTGAGCATTACTCAAAGGTTCAGGTGTAGGGACTTGAGAGTTCTAAAGTGGACTGCAGCATTGTAGACTTTTTTCCCTCAAGCCATTAAAGCATTGCATTTGAGGTAGAAGAGTAGAATCAATCCACCATGACTGCAAGCCAAGGATCAGCTCCAGTAGCTGCAGACAGTGGATCTGGTGCACTGAATGGGCTCATGGTGGGAAATGGGCATTGGGTCTGAGAATGAGAATTTCTGGGAAGAGGAGGGAGGGCCCTGGCAGGGGCTGTGAAGAAAAGGCTTACTGTATTTTCTGAGTCCTCTTTGTGTTAGGGTGTCACTGCTCAGGATTGCCTTCACAGGAAGGACTGCCTCTGGGGAATTAATGTTCTCATGCTCAACACCTTCACTCATCTACCCGCATACCTAGCTATCACCACTATTGTCCACCTCCACCCGCACACATACAACATGCACACACACACTCATAATACCACACCCCAGTGCCCCTCAAGTTCCCAACCTCCCTGTACTTAGATGCTTACATTTTTGGAAATGTTTTTTCTTAGCAGATGTTGAAGGATAATCAATGAAAGGAAGCAGATGTAATATTTAAACTACGTTCAGCATGACTAGATCTAGCATATTCAATGGAACTGTGGAAATAAGTCAGAACCAATGATTGTATGGGTCAGAAAGAATAGACTTGAGCTGAGCAGGGTATGGCCAGGCCCATATATGTTTCATTACCATACTGTTCTGGGATCATTATGGTACTGCAGACTCAGACGGTAATAGGACTTAATTCTTGCTTCATGGACCTCTTACTTCCTTTTAGGCTTTCTCAAACTGTAAAAATGAGGATTTAAATCAGTACTTTTTTTTTTTTTAATTTTATTTATTTATTTGACAGAGAGAGACACAGTGAGAGAGGGAACACAAGCAAGGGGAGTGAGAGAGGGAGAAGCAGGCTTCCCACCGAGCAGGGAGCTCTATGTGGTACTCAATCCCAGGATCCTGGGATCATGACTTGAGCCTAAGGCAGATGCTTAATGACTGAGCCACGCAGGAGCCCCTAAATCAGTAGTTCTTCACTTTTTGAGGTTTGCAGTCCTTTTTGATAATGGGTGAGATTGAACTGTTAATACAGAAAAATATATGTTCATTTGAAGATGGAAGAGTGGTTTATAGACTCTTGGATCCATCTGTGGAACCTAACAACTCCTGTTAATGAGCATAGGGGGCTTTTAGCCCCATCTCCCAAGGACAGTTTCATCCACTCTCTGTGGAGTGCCATCTGTAAGGGGAACTCAACAAATACCATTTGATACTGTGTGCAAGCTTTCTGGAGGGTTTGTGTTCAGTTTGAAAGGGCAAGCAGATTGCACTGAGAGGGTGAAAAGAGGTAATGCATGTAAAGAACTTAATACCTGACATGGTAAGTATTCACTTAAAGTGATAAATGTTTCATGTAATTATAAATCCAATTACCATCATAAAACATCTCTATGTCAAAAGGAGTTGAGAAGCCTTGGATTAGAGGTTAGGAGACCAGGGCTCCCTCCCTCCCACCCCCCAGCTTGGTTGTTTCCTCTCTTTTTAATCTTGAGTCCAATAATTCTGTTCCCTTTAATATGTATGAATTGTAGTCTTACTGTGAGTAAAGCTCTCTGTTAGGCATTTTGGAGAATAGAAATGAATAAGACCTCAGGGTACAAACAGCATCTAAAGGAATCACTTTAATCACTTGTGTCTTAACTGTAAGTAGGGTCATGTCTGCTGTGTTTTTTCCTAGCTCTCTGGGGGAGGTGGGTTTATTGAGGGGCATTTGGGAAATGACTTTGCTTTCTGAGACTGAAAGGCGGTTCCGAAAAGCTGCCTGTGTGCCTGTCTTCATGTGTTAATCGCAGCAACCCCTCACTGTTATTTGGGTATTTCTTGAAGGTTTGCCTTCATCAAGATCTCTCTACCTATAGCACTGGGTTCATGTCTGTGTCCTCCTTTCTCCACAGGCCAGGGGTTATCACCATGCAGGCGTTGTCGGAAGAAGACCGGAGGCTCTGGATGGAAGCCATGGATGGCCGGGAACCTGTAAGTAACAATTCAGGGAAGTAGAACAGAAATAAAGACCCTGAGTTGTTTGTTGCTTCCCAAGTGCAGTGAGTTTTGCTCTTGATCTAAAGCCTTGGTTTCCAATGTACCAGAGGGTGTCTTTTACTCTTGAACTAACTTTCGTCGATAGTGAAACTGCTTTTATGTGGTTGCAGTCCCTGAGCTTTGGCCTCTCAAGTCCTTCAGGTCGTTCGGGCTATGTGATACTTCCCTTGGCCAAGGCAATTGTAGTGTCCTTAGGTCTCTTAGAGGAGGCAGAATCTGGCTTACTAAATGTTGATGTCTCCATGGAGTAGGATAATGCAAGGCATTATCTCAAACGTATTTGAGTGGGATAAATGATTATAAAAGTGTATACAGATTATGTAGTATCTTTTCTCATCGCCTTCTGGTTCAGCATCCCCTTGCCGTGGTAGCCCATGTCTCATTATGCACAGTGGGATTATCAGTGCAGATGGAAGGATTTTAAGCCTTGGTAGTATGATTTGTGCTCCCATTTTCGAGATGCTGGCCTTTGCTGGTTGATGTAGTTCCTGTATTGTGTGACATGTAAAACTCCTGTCAGGGCTCTGGGGGAGTCCCTAAAGTCAAAAATAGTGGCCTTATCTTGGTGCCAAAGATCTTAGCTGCAGTGTTCAGCAGATATCAGGATTATAGAAAACCTAAGAGTACATTCTAGGAGTACAAAAGATAAAAAAGAAATCACAGTGTCAGAAGGCCAGTAGTTTTAACTTGCAAAGGCGCTATCCAGAGTGGGGAATATGTGCAAGGCCTCAAGCCGTAGCCTTCACTGAGTACAGAATGCTTTGCATCAAGATGGGTATCCAGGATAGATGATTCCAGTTCATTTGTATGTTTCTTTCTCAGCCTACCCAGGTTAGGTGATCTATACTGATCAATGTGTCTTTCTACTTATTTTGTATATAAATGTGAAACTCTGATCACCTAAGTAGAAACAAATAACTAGTGTTTGGATAGCATTTAATAACATAGAGCAAGATTTAAAGAACCATTTAAAAAGTCTGGAACAGGTAAATTTGAATTGAACGTTATTTAATCTCAATTCTTCAGCAGTACATATAAGTTATACCTTGTTTTCTCTGAGCACATTGTTACTGATGGAAACTCTCAAAGCAGATAGACTTTTTTCTTTTCTTTCTTTCTTTTTTTAAACCAGGATGTTTATTGTGTGACTGCTTGTTGAAATCCTTCTAGATGCTGTGACAACTCCCCTTTTGGGTTGAGGTGTTTTTCCTTCATGGAGTCCAGGCCTGAATCTGCGGTAGACAACTCTTAGGTGTCTATTTGACCAGTCCCAGCGGTATTTCATCTTTTAGCCTTGGCACTCCCGTTGTACTTCCTCTTCTACTTGGCAGGATAGCCACATTTGCCACAAGTCAACTTCTGAAGTTCATAGGCCTTAGAGCCACAGCGGGGACATATTGTGTGTGTCTTAATGTCATGCTTTTCAAATGATAATGTCCCCTTCATCATCTGGTTTCTGCAGCGGAGACCGAAGAGGCTGGAAGAGAAGGCACTTCTGCTATGTATATAAAGTAGATAGACATTTCTACCATTAGGACTTTGTGGGCACAGTAGCTGCGTGTTGTCAGAGGCCTTTGAAAGCCACTTCCTAAGTTGTCCTTTATCTTTGCTATCATCACCTACCCTTAATTGAGCACTTTTGTGGGTGTAAGTCACAGATTTGGAATATTACATATCTTAACCCATTTATTCTTCTTAGTGCCTTATTAAATAAATATTAAATATTAGGACATCACAAAATACTACCATTTTACAGTTGAAGAAAGTGAGACTTAGGTTCAATAACTTGGCTCAGGAGCACAGACAGTAAGTGGCTATAGTGGTAGGGTGCAGGTTGGGTTGCCATAACAAGGAGACTCCAAAGTGTAGTAGCTTTTATAACATAGAAGTTGATTTCTCTCTCCAAGCCTGGAAATGAGCTTTCCTTTGCAGGGTCATTCTGCCATACTCAACTCATGACTTTCCAGGTAGCTCTACTAGACATTGCTATTTTTCAGCCAGATAATGGAAATGAAGGTTTCTGGGACCTAGAGGGTGCACACATCACTTCCATTGGCCCTAGCCTACTTACATTGACCCCATCTACCTACAGGGGAGGATGGGAAATCTAGGTTGAACATAGCCATGGGCTGCCAGTACCCTGGGTATTTTATCTCCAGAAAGAAGAGAAAGAAGACTATAGGGTGGTTGACAGTTTCCATCAAAGTGGCAGAGGTAGAATTTGAACCTATGTGTAGCCCTAGATGTGTTTGGTTTTTATCATTAATAGAGATTAGTAGGCATCTTGAAGATGCCTTCAAGAATTCTCACTCATTTCATTTTTATGTACTTTATCTGAGTTTCTGGAATGATTCTTTAATTCTAAGGGAGGAAGTACCCAGGAAGAAAAAAAATCTTGTCAGGACTTACTCTTAAAAACCCTACTGTTTTGAGGTTTCCCCACCCCCTGTAAGCTGCAGTTCTACAACTGCTTTACCAACTCCATTTTAAACCTCCTCTTCCTCCCTCTCCCTACCATTTGATATTTATTCTCTGTATGTAATTGGTCTTACTAACCACTTGAGTTTTCCCGTAGATTAACATCTGGCTTCTGCAGATGGAAAGCATGCTGTTGAAAGAAAACATCTCCTTGCTCCAGAATGTACACATTAAAACAAGTTTAAACACAAAATAATTCTGTTTCTAAACATAATATAAAATTATTTCCTCACAGGAACATATAGCTTACATTGAGAACGACATCTCTGTGTACTTTTCAGTTTCTTGAAGAGAGAGAAACAGACAAATGATAACAATAAGTGGCAGGAATATTAGGCTTAATTTTGTCTCCCATTGCTGAGAGCCTCTAGGGAACATTTTTGGAGATACATACCCAGTAGACAATTAGCAACTCCAGTTTTAATCATGATCTCCCTTAATTAGTTAAATCTATCCCCTTAGAAGTTTTGGCTTTGGTAAAAGAAGCAAAAACCCGTTTCCTTAGCTGGTTTTGGAGTGTTAGCCTTATATCAAGGAGATTATAATGGCAATACCTAACTTGTTTTTATACTTAGAGAGTTCTCAATGGTTCTGTGAATGATTTGCTGTTGGATCTTTTTTTTTTTTTTTTGGAGGGGGGTGACTTTGGTTTGCATCCTTTTGTTGTTTTATCGCTTAATAACTCCTTAAGATGGTTGGTTGGAAAAACAGTCTAAAGGAGCCCTGAATTAGTTGATTTTACAGTTTTAGCTAATTGTTACATAAACTACAGTTTTTAGTGTTCAGTGACTTTATAGTTGAAAAGAAATTTTGAATGTTTTTATGATATTCACAGTATATAATGGAAGAAGTTAGAGTTGTGGTTCTTCAGTGAGCTTTATAGTTTTTATCTATGTTGCAAATTTGAATTAAAATGAAGAAAGCCTCACACTTGGCCTGAGAAAAAGCTGGATTTATTGACTTATGGAACTTTAAAAAAGTTGGGGTATAATAGTTCTGGCCCATCTGAATTCAGAAACTTCCATAATATTTGGAGTTGGTTTCTTTTTTTGTGTTGGTGTCATTTCTAGTAGATTGTTTCCAGATATGGTGATAGGTTTCCAAACTGTTCCGGGCTTACATTATATTATCAAGAGCATAAGCCAGGAAACTTATTCTGTTAATAGGCCAGATAGTAATTATTTTAGGCTTTGCGAGCCCTGTGGTCACTATTGTAGCTACTCAGCTTTGTTGTTATAGCTCAAAAGCAGCAATTGATGATGGGTATGGCTACATTTCAATAAAACTTCATTTAGAAAAACAGGTAGAAGCCAGACTTCAGTCATGGGTCATATTTGGTTGATCCCTAATCTATAAATCTAGTGGAAAGAGAGCCTTATGTAATAATTCTGCAGAAGTCCCATATTTGAATTTTCTTGGACCAGAGAGTAGGATAGATGAATTGACCAGACCTGCCTCACCTGCTACTGTGCTAGAACTGTGGTGGTGGAGGAGTGTTGGCTTCCTGTAAGGGAAAAATCAAAGCATTCTTATGTGAGATAGGCAAAAGTGACAGTTTATCCCTGCTCTGATACCTACATTTCATTAAAATTTCTGTTCAAAGAGCTTATTCTTTAGTAGTTGGCCAAGAGTAAAAACCACAAGTTTACCATAACAGCATACTTAATTGTGAAAGACTAATTGCTTTCTCCCTAAGAATGGGAACAAGACAAAGATGTTCATTTCTAACAGTTTTATTCAACATAGTACTGAGAGTCAAAGCCAGAGCAATAGGGCAAGAAAAGAAAAGAAAAGGCCTACAGATGTGAGTATATGACTATTTTTTTAGAAAACTCAACACAGGGCGCCTGGGTGGCTCAGTGGGTTAAAGCCTCTGCCTTCAGCTCAGGTCATGATCTCAGGGTCCTGAGACTCCATCAGCAGGGAGCCTGCTTCCTCCTCTCTCTCTGCCTGCCTCTCTGCCTGCCTTTCTGCCTTCTCCTGATCTCTCTCTCTCTGTCAAATAAATAAATAAAATCATTTACAAAAAAGTTAAAAAAAAAGAAAACTCAACACATTAATGAGTAAAATCCAGTTTTGAAATGATTCTGCTGGATTTTCCTGACTTTCTGTTAAATCCGGGTTGACCAGTTACAGACTCACCATTGTAGCCACATAAGCTTTTGTTTTAATCTTCTGTTACCTGGTCCTTGGACGGTGGGCAACCTGGGCTGCAGCATTCATCATTGTTTGTCCATTACCAACACAGCATCTACCACAGACACACTCACAACCTGAAGTATTTATTATTCTCTCTACACTATGGTAAGATGACCTAGTGACTCAATGGAACTATTAAGATAACCGGGACCCTCAGAGCCTGGATCAGCCTCTCTCAGCTGTGTTCCTATGTATTTCCCTTAGCTGTGATTAGCGGAGTCTGTCTGGAACTGCTATTATTATCTCCTTATTTTAGAAGTATTAGTTCTTTTTCATATTCCAAGGATTCTTTAGTGAGATTAGGTATTTATCTAATGAACCACTCTTTGAATCTCTTTTGATGCCAAAATTATGTAGAATTAGATTAGGAAGATAAGAAACAGGTGGTATAGCATGAAAGATTGTGTGTAAATCCATGTATTAGTTGAAACTATGAAACTGACACCTTTGTAGGTCAGAAATGACCAGATACTGGCTTTTTCATATAGCTGAACCTCCTAGTTATGGAGCACTGTCACACCCTTATGTATATAAGAGGGAGCTGTGCCTCAAAAGGTCAGTCAGTGGCTGATCTTGGGTAGATAATCCAGGTCTCCTAGCTTCCAGCTCTGTGCTATTTTTACTACAACACATATATTGCTGAATTATTAGTTGAATTGTGTCTACCCTCCCTTTTAGGTGGAGCCACTTCACTGTGGCTCCTGCAGTGTTGAAGAGAAAAGAGGAAGAGACTAAAGAAAAACCACTCCTCTCATGAGAGGACAAGACGTGTGGCTTCCTTATGCTTGCCTCCATTTTAAATAAATCTTCTATTTTAGTCCTGTGGACTTGGAGACTGAATGAAGTATGTTCTTCTCTCACCTTTTTCTGCTGTGCCCAAACTCTAGCCCCCAAGTGCTTCAAGAACTCCTAGAATAAATGAATAGTTGCATTGCATTTTATGCTCTGCATCTAACACCTGAAATAACTGTTTCGGATATTTAAAGGAAAAAGTAAGATTGATTACCGTTAAGATCAGATTCTAGCATCAGAAGCAGAATGTTACAGGGGTTAAGAATGTAGTATAGGCTCTGGGCACTTGGGTGGCTCAGTTGGTTGAATGTCTGACTCTTGATCTCAACTCAGATCTTGATCTTGCTCATGAGTTAGAGCCCCACATTGGGCTCCAAGCTCTGTGTGGAGCCTACTTAAAAAAACAAAAAAGAATGTAGGCTCCGCCAGCCCGAGTTTAAATCCCTACTCCCCACGAATAGATCTCTCATCTTGTACAATGACTTACTTCCTGCAAAGTTTCTTTGCTAGCAAAATGGGGATAATAATAATAGTATCTTGCTATAAAATTGTTTTGTACACATCAACATATATGTAAAGTGATGAGCGCAAGTGACCAAGCACTCATTAAAAGTTAGCTTTTATTGTTGTCTATTTGGAGAGGGGGACAGATAGTAGGATGACTGGATTCTCTTTCTAGCTTCTATTTCTAAATTACTTGGCTCATTTGAGCACAAAATTTATTTAAAGTCACTTTGCCTGGCTTCAACAGAGGGCAGGCAAGGACTTCTTTCACTCACATGGAAAAAGTGATTTCACTGAGCAGTCAGGTTGTGAAGTCTACAAGTGGAGGATTATGACATAATCTGTAGTCTCCATTGCTATAATGCATCCCAGGCCTGGCAGTTCACCAGCCCAGCTGTATGCTAAGCTCACCTCACCATTTCACTGCAAATGCTGAGACTTTCCTTTCCATAGTAAAATAAGTGATCAAAGGAGTCTGAATGGTCAAGAAGGTGTGGGGTGAAATTGCTAAGCTCTTGTGTGATGATGCAGTTCTCACTCCTTTATGAGTGTTGCAATGGTTTGGAAGGATAGTTCTGCCCAGTTTGTGAGAGCTTTCTTTTTAATAGCACATAGTGTGAGGTAGAGTCTGAAGGTGAGGCCTCTGGTTTGCTCTCCTTTTCTCCCACTTGTCCTCAATCTGCTTGGAAATTGGATTAGACCACTGTATTATTTTGCTTGTGTTTCTTTTTCTCTTACTGGGGCAAGAAGCTAGCTGTAAACTTCTTTGAGCTCTGTGAATGTTTTTATATAGGTAGAATTCGTAATAGTAATTAATATTATCACAACAATGTGTGCAAGTCTTAAAAGGAATTGAATACCATTCACTTAGTGTTTGTTCCCTTTGGTTAGATGTTCTTGTGAAGAGGAATTTCTCATAAGAATCAGACTGTTTAATTGAGCAATGTGAGATACACATTAGTTGAATTGTGTCTACCCTCCCTTTTAGGTGGAGCCACTTCACTGTGGCTCCTGCAGTGTTGAAGAGAAAAGAGGGAGGAAAGAGAAAGTCAGATGAAATTGGGTTTTATGCTGGGGAGTTGAAACTTTCCCAAGAAATGGAATGACAGCCAGAAGAATTTTTCTTGAATGTTAGGACTTCATAACATGTTGGCAGCATTTATTCTGGTCATAGGCATTCTTCTTTTAGCATTTAGCAAACATTTATAGATTGTCCAATTACTTTGATAGACAATGAGGATCCAGGATGAGGAAAGACCTGTCACCTTAATGGAGTTGGTTTGCTGCTGTTTCCCCATTGCCTTGCACAGTGACTGGCACAAAGTAAGCACTCAACAAATATTTGTTGAGCAACTACAGTCAATATTAAAGAGTTGAGTATAACTGAATGTTAATTATTTTGTTTTGTTTTATTATTTTTTTTATAGGAAATTGGGTTGCTTTCATTATGTGAGCCCATATGTGTAGTATAATTGAATTTCTTGATTTTGTAGTCCATTTAGATACATACCTATCTATTTGTACTAGAATTTGGGTGAGTGATTGTTAATCTTTTTGATGCCATGGATTTGTTTGACACTCGGATAAAGCTTTTTGACTGTTTCTCAGAATAATGCATAAAATAAGGTAAAATTCCTTTAAAAAGGAAAAAATAGAAATAGTTACCAAATTATTAAAACTACTTGGAATATAAATATATGCTTCTTTAATTACCACATTATATAATAAAAGGAAGGGCAAGTCTGATAAACCCTATAAATGATAATTCAGATTGTCTGCAACAGTGGTAATGTTATATGGAAACACCTATGTTTTTTTATTGGTGGCAAAGTCACAACCACTGTGTTTGCTGCCCATGTTCATATTGAAGGAAATGCTAAAGTTCAGTTAAAGGTTAGTGCAAAGAAGTTTATTTTTTTCCTCCCCCATCCAAGTTCATGGACCCTTGTATTCTGTCTGCAGACTCCATTTCTTTGCAAAGGTGTTTGGAGACACTTGATTTTCTGACTTCCAAGCCCTTGTCTCACCTTGTAATTGTAAATTGATTGGTTTGGTTATTTGATTCATAGCTGTTCTCCTGGAGGATTATCGTATTCAACAGGGCAGGAGCATTTCCCGGAGTTTTGTTTTGTTTTGTTTTTAAATTTTTAAAATATCTTTTGTGTATAATGTTCGGCTTAGAGAAGGTGTTCAGTACATACCTGTCAAATAATCAAATGAATGCATCTTAGGAAAATTAAAGGATGGTTGGTTTTGTGTGACTTGTTCTTAACCAAGGGTGGTTCTTGGCAATTCCTTACCTACCTTTTATGGACTCCACACATCTGATTTTCACTTCTTTGTTCACTTTTTTGGTCTAAGCATAAACATAAAATCCCTTTTGATTGCCTTCAGCATTTTCTGCAAGCCTCAGACCTGTTGGCCTTATCTGCATACTACCACCTTTCTAGGCTTGAGGCGCTTGTCATGGGCATTAGTTATACTTGTATCACTATTACAAGTCATACTTGTATCATACTTGGTTGTATGAGGATACGTACTTGGACCTTCCATCCCTAGCCATACTGGAAGGCAGAAGTCCCTCTCTCAAGGTAAACATGCAGTATGTATTACTCCAGAGCTTTCTGTGTATTTATTCCTGTACATGTACATCTAGGAACAAATTCTTTTGTTTTGTAGAATTTTCAGCATAGTATAATTTTCGTGTAGATTATTAAACTTTCAGTCTTTAACGTGTAGACTGTTCTCAGCTTTTCATCACGTCATTGTAATGTGCAGAAGGATAGGATGGAAATCCTTCTAAATACTTCACTGTTTACCTATTTCAGCATTTGTCCAGGTTACATGCTAAGTGGAATTGCATGTCGAATGGTAGGCACATCTAATATTTTAATAAATATTAACAAATTACCCTCCACAAAAGTACTTAATTATACTGCCTCCTGTCAGTTATGAAGGTGCCTATTTTCTCCAAACCTTTGCCAATATTGTATATTTTAAGTGTGTGTGTGTGTTTGTTTATGTGTCAGTCTGATGGTGGAAAAGTGTACATTGCTTTCATTTGCCTTCTTAAATTACTAATGAGATTGTTGAAAATCTTTTTTCATTTTTCACCTTTTTTAAAATGCAGTGATATATGTAAGGTACATAAGACAGAATATGGCATGTCATTCAAGCTCTATATAGTATTATCATTATTCCTTTTTCAAATTTCTGGCCTTGGGATTACACCCATCATTATTCTCAGTTCTGCTTTCTAAAGCCCAATGTAGAAACCTGACTTTTTCTAGTGTTTTTTAAGACTTTTTCACTTCGTCCTCGATGGCACCTCTTATTTTCTAGCAACCCACATCTGCTGCTGGTTTTGGAGTGGTAAATAATAAAGGCACTTCCTGTGTCTCACCTGAGCTGCTCTTCTTCCAGTTCACCAGTCTACATGAACTGAATGGGAACCTGAAGATTCTCTGTACCTGTGTACTCTAACAGCAGTCAGCAACCTGTTGGACTTAGCCAGCTCTTACCAAGGTCCTTCTAACTCTTAAAGAGAAAATGTCCCATCCTTTCTCCAGGAGCCACAGTCGCTGTAGTTTCTAACAGCTTCAAGGGCCCTGACTCAGATATACCCCTTCTTGTAGCTGGTGAGGGTTGCTCCTTTCAGCCCTCCAGCCTCTGGATCCATCTCTGAGAAGAGACACAGGATACTTACTGGCCACTCTATGTACCTCATCTAGGGGTTAGTTACTATTCTGCCTCCTCCCAGTTTTGTTACTACACATAATTCTCTATTTTGGGGGAACATATTTTTATATTTTTGTGACTTAGGTTAACTACTGCCCAATCTCTGAAGAGGCTGGCCTAAGTAAGTCTGTAACTCTGAAGGTTTCTGTCACCACTTAGTTGGTCATTTGAATCAGAATTAAGGCCAAAGTAAGAATTACCTGTTTTGTTTCTTCCCTCTGGAAGGTGACATTTTTGTAAGTCAAGAATTTATCAGAGGCCTGGGTGTGTATATATGTGTATGTGTGAGTCTGTGTGTGTTAGCTCTTTATTTTTTAATTTCTCATTTTAAAATCACTTCAGACTTACAAAAATGTTACAGAAAGAGAAAAATAATATAACAAATTCCACAACACTCTCTACCCAGATATCCAAAATAGTGACATCTTATATAAGCACAGTGTAATGATCAAACCAGGAAATTAACTTTGATATAATATATCTAAAAGATCTCAAATTTCACCAGTTGTTCAGTAACTAGATACATAAAATCTTTTTTCTAAGGGGGGGGGGAATCTTGAATCTTTTCCAGGATCACGTATTGCATTTAGTTGTCACATCACTTTAGTTTCATTTAACTTGTATCAGTTTAGCAGCTTGGCTTTTTAAAGGCACATTGCCATCAGTAGATGTCAAGATAGCTGAAATCCTTCATCAGGACAGCGTCCTATCTCTGTTCCCATCTTGGGGTGGATTTGGGTACTGTTATTATTATCCTTCCTCCATGTAGGTAATAATTCATACCTTTCCACAACCAAACCACTTAGGTCTCTGCTTCCAAAGGCTCTCTGGTATGCATTCAACCTAGTGTTTGTAGGTTTTCTCACAACACGTATATTTGTTTTGAACCTTTTGTCTTCTATCCTAACTACTCACATCATAAACACTTCCTAGTGTGATTTACTATGTGTATTATGTTTATGATTATCTGTGTCACAGTTATTGGCTTAAAGGCAATTGAGGCTGTAATATCTTAATAGACATTCTGTAGCATGGCCTCCTGCCTCTAGCAGCACCAGTTACTGTTGGCCCTCTCTCAGATGTCATGGCAGTGATTCATAGGAGTGGAGATTATGGCTGGATTAGCTTCAGCTTTTTCCCCCCCTCTGTGGGAAAGGCAGTCAATAAGAGAAAGATCTTTTTAGAGTGACTTTGTTCGATTTGAAGAATGATTGAACTGGCTCTTAGGTACATTTTTGCAGCTTTCTCCTACATCATAAAAGCCTGAAAGTGGGCATATTTGTTAGTGATCAAACTAAGGATGGCATTTTAAAAAATATTGACAGATCTGGAGGCATCTTGAATATTGGGAAGCCTGTGAATTATGTTGTTTGCTTTGTGGTGAGGTGTGGAACACGATAAGCGTTTTTTATAAATTATCCTTGGGTTTACTGAATTGGGCTCTACTGTGGTCAAGTCAAGAGGACTGATGATACTAATGTGACTGTGTTCTTTTTAGGTGTGTTTCAAAAAATTCTGCCCCATTACCCTGCAAGAAAACACCGGAACAAGTATAAACACATCCTAAAAGCAAAGACATTTTCTAGTATGGTTTAAAAAATCTTCCCTTGTGGTCATCTGAAAAATAGTGTAGACGTGTGATCTAGTGGTTACAGCCAAAGGCTAAGCAGAAGGAGCATGGCCCTCGCCAGCCCCCAGCCAGCTGCCTGCCATTGCTCTCTCATGCTGTGTGGTCTTGACCCAGTGCCCAGAAATGTGAGGTCCCCCTCCCCCTCCCCCTTCTTCCCACCATCTTCAGTTCTCTCTCTCTCTCTCTCTCTTTCTCTCTCTCTCTTTAAAGCAAAAAAGAGCATGGGGTGAGGGGAACCAGAAAATGAATTAAGATTCCTCAGGTTAGAAATACATGCCCTCTTACAATTAATCATTGCTAATTTGTTTTGTTGATTTAAAAAGAGATTTAGTTCAGCCAAACTAAGGAAATCAGCAATATTCTTGGGGTAAATGGATATAGATTTTTTTGTTTTTGTTTTATTTTTAGGGGCGGGGGTTCCTGGTGTTGAAATAAAAACTGGAGCATCTTTTATTTTCTCTTTTCTTTGCAACTCCTTGACAGAAATGAGTGCTGTCTTTCTCTTGACAAAGTGTTGGATGGATAATAATACCTTACTTTGGCACTTTCCCCTAGTTCATACCTCTGTGTATTGTCATTCTAGGATGATTCAACTTACTGAGGACAGGGCTTGATAATATCCTTTCTGCCTTGATGCTTAGCAGAGTGCTGTGAAACCTAATAAGCACCCGTTACTCATTGAATTAATTTGGAGGCAATGCATTAAGGGGAGTCCTGCTAGGTAATGTACGGTCAGATTTGTCTTCTGCCTGTCTTAGGGTCTGGTCATTTTTGGCTACTCTAAATAGAAATCTGTGAAGACAAGGCTCTTGACTTTGTTGTTCTTCACTACGTCCCCAACACCTAGAACAGTACCAGGCCAAAATCACTGTGCATAAAGATTGAGAATCCATGTTCAGTAAATATCTTTTAAATGAATAAATGGAAAAAAGAGTACCCAGGAGTGTGTGTCTTTTTCTTTCTTTTTTTACCAACGTGCTTTGAACTTACTACATTAACATACTTGCTGCTCGGGATTCCTCTCCCCTTCTTAGTAATTGTTATATGGCAGAAACCAATGTGCTGCAACAGAGAAAGTCTCAGATTAGAAGGGTTTTTAAAGATCAAAGATTTGGAATTGATTGACGTTAATAATCTGGAAACAGTTGTCTCCTGTCTGTAGTACTAACAATAAGGTTAGGATGTACATGTATGCAATTACATACATAATACACAATGTGTACCTATACTTCTGTATATATTTTTATATATACTTCCGTAGTTTTAATTTGTCATCTGCTGGCTTTCCTCGAGTTTATGAAAAAAACATGTATATGTTCAGAGCTGTAGTTCCCGTGGGTCAGGTCACTATGCTTTCTAAAAGAAACTGGCTACCAACATCCTGTGGCTGTGCTAAAGAAGCCTGTTGTTGATCAGTAAGAGCTGACCTTAGCTGGTCTTCCGTTTCCAGAAATCATTCCTTTATTTTAATTCTTCATTTCGAATTCAAAAACATATAATTTAAGAAAAAGTATGTGTTTATACATGTACATACACACTTTTGTGCAATGATGAGCTATAATAAAGGACTTGACCGTAGGCATTAATTATAATTTCCCAAATCCAAATGGGTTTCACTCTGTGTATAGTGGATTCCTTTTGTCTTAGTTTACTTAGTGGTTGTGGTAAAATAACCTTTCCATTGGCTTTGGAGTCAGCCAATGTGGGTTTGAATCTTGATCTGCTGTGGAACCTTGAGCAGTTTACCTCACTTCCCTAGGCCTCAGTTTACCCACCTGTAAAATGGAGAGAGTGAATAGTCCTTACGAGACTCCACAAGATACCACATTGTTAGGTATAAGTTCTATAAAGATTAGTTGTCCAAGGGACAGTGAGTTATAGAGAGTTACATATTTTATACGTGCCTGCATATGCATTACATCATTGTGTAGGGATTTGAAAGATCCATTCTGACTCTCCATTAACTGCCTTTTGGGTTAGGTACAGTTAGTGGAACTATAATGATTCAGAGAAACCCAAGTATATATTTCATTATTTTTTAGCGGCAGAGCTTAGAAAAGGATAGAAAACAAGAAAGCAAAAATATGAATACTTAAAATCAATTTAGGACTAAAACTTGGAAGAAGATGTGCTTCTGAAATTGTCAAGCCAGTTCTGCTAACTCTGTGTCAGTATGGTAATAATACTTAGTAACAACACATTAAGCAAGTCTGGAAATGTCCTAATTATAGCTTAATTTTCAGCGATACTTGAAGTGTCTTCCCAGATGGGATTGTGGAGGCTACTTAGGGTGTCTTCCTGTCCTGTCTCTGTTGCAAAGACTTCTATGAACAGATACGGGAGCAGAGGTGGCTACCTCTCACCAGTTTCAGTCAGCCTTCATTTTTTTTGCCCCTGTCGTCTCTTTAGTGCTAAAATCTAATAATGAATATTGGGTTTCTGCCATTCTGCGGTTAGGGCTGGTATTATCCAATCAGAATTTGTTCTTAGAGGTTAAGATCAATTTTATATGGAATGTGAGCTATTTCTTGGATTGGTGTGTTGATTGGTATTCTTACTGGGTTCAGGTCTGTTCAGTGGTTCTAAACTCCAACCACCATGTAGTTGATTTGGTCTATGAAGTTATCACGATCAAAGGAGGATTGATACCAGCAGAGCAACTAGAGACACAGAGAGCAAATTTGAGGGGCAAGGACAGAGGGAAGTAGCTGGAACTTGAATAAGTGAGCTTGAATCAAGTGATGTGGTTAACAAGGACTTCTCATTTTGGGATCCAGGGATGGATTTGGGGAGGAGTGTGGTGGTAATGGCTGTGAACACTCCGATGTGGCAGGCAAGATGTTTGGATATGGATATGCTAAGGAGAAAAGCCTGTAGTATTTCTTTGTTTGTCAGAGGGCACTGTGATATTCTGCCACCTGGGCACTTCATGTAGACCTGGTTGTTTCAGGAGAATAAATATTTGGGGGAGGGCTCTCTGTTCTTAATATTTAGTGAAGTAATGACGTTGTTTCTTCTGAGTTCGCTTGTGAGTTAAAGAGGACTTGGAAGGCTTCACTGTCAAGTGCATTTGTCTGCCGTCTGCCTGCATTTTGAGCTTGCTCAAAGACAATATATATTTTCATTTCTTTCACTGATGAGTTATACAGAAGACAAGCTTTGAAGAGTGAGTGTATATGTGTGTGTGTGAGAGAGAAGTGGGGTGAGGGAGTGGGGAGAGAGGGCACACTTGTGCATTTGGAGGCTGTTTTCATCTGACCATTGGGTTTCCTGTTGGGTTGATACGGTTAGTACCCCATTTTGATCAGTGCTTATTAACTTTCCTTTTTTTGACTCTCACAATTAACAATTAAACTGAGACTAGTGGTGTGATTTCTTTTTCCACACTCTTTATGGATTGCTTTAAAAGTTTTCCTTGCAAGAAAAGTAGACTCAGCATTGCTTTTTCTTTTCCCTGGACAGCTCTATTCCTTTCAGTTTTTATTCCCAGTTCAAACCAGAAATTTTTAAAGCAATACTTTTTTTCCCCTTGCATGTTTTTTCTTGTTTGGTTCTGTTTTCATTACCAAAGTGCTCTGTTTCTGGCTTTGCTGATCAATCTAAGTCACTGACCAAGGAAGCCAACTTCATGGTTATAAGAAAGTCTGTGAATCTCTGCTTGTTCCCATTGAACTTATCCTGGCCAAATTATTATAGAGACCTATTTAGATTAGAGGGGAACCACAGAGATGGCTATGGGAGTTACATGAAGAAAAGAAACACTGATTCAGGAATATGGATGGATCCTCTGTAAAGATAATTTCTGCTGGGAGAGCCTTTCCAGCACAAAGGCCAAGTTAGTTCTGTGGTACTTTGCCTGTCATAGTTTTTAGGGTGATAGATGTGTGGGAAGTGGAAACACGACTTTAAAAATGATTATTGTCTTCGGAGGACCTTTGAGGAAGGCTAGAAATGTAAAATGAGAAGACAGGAGGCACTGTGTTTCCATTTGGGTCCTAGCTCTTCTATGCATCCCTTGTAATAGCAGAAGGAGCACCAAATTAGGATTTGGGCTGGGATCTAATCGAGTCAGCTACCCGTGAGCCTTGAGCAAGTTAGCTAACTTTCAGGGCTTGATTGCCTCTTTATTTTTTCAGATGAGGCAATCAAGTCCTGAAAGTTAGCTAACTTGGCAGCAAGTCCTCCTTGCTGAGGACAGTCTGTCTTATATGGACAAGCCTGTCCTTTTATTTGTTTTTATTTTTTTGGTGAGGTGGAATTTACAGAGTCCCAGTTGAGGAGAGACAAACCAAAGTGAGCTTTGCCAAGGTGGTAGGTGTGTCAGCCATTAGGATCTTACCAGTTTCAAGGTGATGTGAATCCACATCTTCTGACTAAGCAACCAGTCAAGATCTGAACAACTAAAGTAGCTGAGGATCCTCCCTTCAGGAAGCCCCTGTACTGCTCTGGCTGCTCATTTAGAAAGTTGTTCTACACCTGCAGGTTGGAGTTGAACATGCTGTGAGAGGAATACCCAAGTTGATGTGGCAGATGGGCTAGTTTCCTAGGGCTGCTGGAAACATTTATTGTCTCACAGTTCTGAAGGCCAGAAGTCCTAAATCATAAATCAAGGTGTTAACTGGCCAGCAGTCCCTCCAAATTCTCCAAGGGAGGAATCCTTTTTGCCTCTTGCAGCCTCTGGTGACTCTAAGAATTTCTTGGCTTGTGGCTGACTATTTCTCATTTCTGCCTCTGTTTTCATGTGGTCTTCTCTATGTCTTCCTTTCTGCCCCTTGTAGAGGCACTTGTCATTGGATTGAGGGCCAGCCAGATCACCCAAGATGATCTTTCTTAATTACATCTGCAAAGAACATTTTTTTTCCTTCTAACTTAATTTGTGATTTATAAGGTTAGGGCATAGGCATATCTTTACATGGGCCACCATTCAGTTCACCAGAGCAGGTTGATTTCCTTTCTTGGTCTCTGCATTTTAGAGACGGCATATGCCATCTTTGATGCCAACACTTGACGGTGAGACTGAGATCTAATTGGGGAGTTTTCTGTTATGGGCATGTTTCTGTTTTGTGTCTTTTTCTGCTGTCTTAGTCAGATATACTCAAACCTGTTTTAGTGTTTGCCTGTAGATTGCTTTCTTACTGTCCTTCGGTGTTCTTTATAGACATTGTAGCATGAGCTGTAAGTAGAGGAAAGCCTTGGTTCATTAGTGGAGGTGAGGACTTGGGGGTAGGGAGAATTTTTGATAGATAAGTGAAAAGTAACTTTGAAACAGTGGATGGGGACTTTGTTCCCTGGACTATTCTGTTATTCAAAGGCAGAAACAGATATTTGCTCTGAGAGAACTCTATTACTACTGGACCCCCATTCCCATTGGCAGTTTGCTTTCACTGTATTTGCTTGTTTTTAATAAGGTGGTAGTAGCCACAATGCCCTGAAGAGGATATAGTTTATAATACTTTGTCCTGCCTGTGTCCTTAAGTCATGCTGGGGTCTAGCTTGACAAAATGATCACCCACACCTCCCAGGATGTCCCTCACTGGAATCCTACTGGCCCTCTCCTTCCTTAACATGCAAGAGGAAAGTAAGTTGCTCTTCAAAATTTTTAAGCTCTGGAATTCAATTCCAGTGAACATTTATTTAGTATAAGTACTGTCCCACCTGCTGTATGGTGGTGAGAGAGTTAATGAGTACACAGATTAGGCATCTGCCCATGAGACATGGTTCCTTTTTCCCTTCTCTGGTGGTACCTTATTGCAGTTCCACTGTAGTGGTTAGAACAACTGGTTCTGTTTTTAAGACCTCAATGCAAGAAAGTCTACAGAGGCATTCTATATATAAATGTATACAGCAAACGTGTACAGATGTGGTGTTTTGTAGCTTCAGAGCCTGGCTCCTCATAGGTTTAGAGCCTTCAACAATCTGTTTCAAGCACCTGCTTATGTCACCACCTTTTCTAATTGGCTGGCTTTTCAACTCCTGACCCTGGCAGACATTCTCTGTGTCATGCTAGTTTAGTATTTCAAGACTTGACAAAATTAAGACAGTCTGTCTTATATGGACAAGCCTGTCCTTTTATTTGTTTTTATTTTTATTTTTTTGGTGAGGTGAAATTTACAGAGTCCCAGTTGAGGAGAGACAAACCAGAAAAGTTTGACTCTCCCTTTTATATATTTTTTCTCCCTTTTATATTAAGAGATGCAGCAGTTACATACTGTCTCTGCCTGAAGGTGGGCTTCAACCATCCATGTGGGATGGAGCCACATAGTGGTATCATTTTGATATAAGAGATGACTTCCTTCTTTCGTTGGTGGGCACAGTCCAGTTGGGGTGGAGTGTACCAAGACTAGAATTGCTCTTTGCAAACCTGGTCTCTCATGGTATCTGTTCAACCCTTTTCCTCCTTTGGACCACTGAGAGGCATGTTTCTCCTATTTGGTTACAGATGATGCAAAGCAAGCAAGTATGATATCTAAGCAAAGGTGTTTTTGTTTCTTGTTTTGTTTTTGTTTTGTTTTGTTTTTTCTTAACAAGGGATTTGCAAACATTACATGTCTTAATCCTTTAGCCCATCTATGGGAAAGGGCATCCAGACTTTGGGGGATATTGCTCAAATAGTCAAGATCTATTAATCCTACTCTTCCTATAAAATAGAAGAATGTTAGTTCTCATAAAATCAGATTTTTCCCCCCTTAGGACTTATTACAGTATTCACCCAATTTAGAGCTCAAACCAAGCTATATTTTCTTTCCCTGCTCCTATGGTCAGAGTCTTAGCAGAACCTCTATCTATCCCCTGGCTTCTGGTAGAGTCCCTTTGTTACTGTAATCGAAAATGTGCAGGGTTACCTCTCCTCTGTGTTATAAATATGTTTTTTTTTGTTTGCGTTGGTGAATTATGCTCCCCACTCAATCCAGCCCTTTTAGGGTCAGTAATTTGGTCCTGTTCTCTCTCCAGCTTTCTGTTTTCTTTCTCTCTAAAAGCACTCCACTCCCTTCTTAGTCCAGATTTCCCACTTACCTTTGGGATCTCTGCATGCTCCCTCTTGGGAGTTTGCCAGGCCTTCCTGCCTACATCAGTAACTTTCCAATAGCACAGTATCTGGCACACAGTCCACTCCGGACACATTGAGTAAGTGCATGAAACTTGACTAGTGTCCATTGCTGATAGAGCATCAACTTAAATGTGTTTCTGGTGTTCTGGTGCCTACTCTGTGTCCCCATGGGACATTGAAGTTTCTTAGTTTTTTTTATTTGTTGTTCAGGAACATGCAGTTGGCCTATTTACTAATATATTTGATGTAAGCCTAATTCTAGTATTGCTTAAATGTCATCAGTTCGAAGACTTACCAATTTAATAATCACTTCTGGGGAACAAGAAGGAAATATTTCATTAAATATAAACAAGGATTATAAGATGCATTTCAGTTTTAGGAAAAAGTTGTTTTAGAATCAAGGTAAGATGGGGGCGCCTGGATCACTCAATCATTTGAGCATCCAACTCTTGGTTTTGGCTCAGGTCATAATCTTGTGGTTGTGGGATTGAGCCCCACATTGGGCTCTGTGCTCAGTGCAGAGTCTGCTACAGATTCTCTCTCTCTCAAACAAACAAATAAATAAACCCTTTAAGAAAAAAAAAACAAGAGGTAAGATGGTATATATAAACTAGTGATGTACTGTGATTAGCATGGACAAAAATTATGTAGATAGGAGTTGTCTTGAGGGGAGGGAGATTAGAGACTTCTTTAAAAATCCAGTGAATATTATAGACTATCTAAAGACAAAAAAACAATAGAAGAATGTACCCATGAAAGAAATTTTGGCATAACATTTATGGGGGTTTATAGGTCCTTTGAGTCCACTCAGTTGCAAATCTCTGGCACCAAGAATTATAAAAGAGCGTGTCCTTATTTGACACTGTTGGGAAAACTCTCCCAGGAATGACTGAAGAAGATATCTTGCAATGTTTTATATCAAGAACCTTGTTTAGGTTATTAACACTAAAAGACTCTGTAGGCCTCTAATAGGGAAAATGGAAGTAAACAATGACCAGTTCCAGATGTTAGCCTACTTGTAGCAAGTCTCATGGTCCAGGACATGTCTCATGCTGTCCCCATGCAACATGTAGCACACTCGCCGCTTACTTGCCTTTGCTTGCTCTAAATGCCAGAAGCTTGGCTGCAACAGTGAGTGGAGTCCAGCCAGCCCAGTTATTTCTTTAGAACAATCTCTGGTGGACTTCTTTTATTTAGGACTTTTGAAGACAACAGAGGATTGATTGAGGATGCATGCATAAACCCACACTTTGTAATGAAGCTGTGCATAAGGTTTTAAGCATAATAATGGGGCTAGGGATTCTTGTTTATCTGTTTTCATTATCTTAGTCTCTAAAGTTAGGAGTTTACTTAGGGAAGCAGAAGTTATGATTAACTGAAAACATTAACTGATGACAGACACTAATAAAATTAGTCATAGCCCAACCAGTTGTCCTCCTTGCTTAACACTTTCATTTATTTTAGGACATCTTCTTAGGACATCTTCTTTGTGTCCTGGTCTCTCTCCAAATGGCAGATAAACATCAAAAGCAGGAGAAAGAGAAATTGTAAATCTTACAAAAGCCATGGGATTTCAGGAAGTCCATGAAAGTGGACTGACCATCTTTTGATAATGCTGTTGAAGTTAAAGATTATCTTAGAGTATTACCATAAAATCTTAAAGGAAAAATTGTATTTCCCAATGTTATTCTATTAAGATTTTGTGCACAGTTGAAATAAGAACTTATATCTTAATTAAAGGAACTTTATTTTGATTATTTCATCTTTCTAGATTAAGTCCTACTAAGTCACCACCTAAGAACCACCATTTGACTGTAAAGTGTTGGTCTTCACATTATGGATATTCACTTTATGGCTTTGTCTTTGTACCAATTATCCCATGGTAACAAGGCCCCCTCTCTGATACATGCATACAATGATGCATGATAGGCACTGGGTTTGGGTATAGGTTTCTAGATTGTCTCACCCAGGATAGTCTTTTCTAGATTTTTGCACTCCACTGTTCTTATTCCTTTCGCTGTGTATTGAGAAATAATCTTGCATTGCAGTGTGCCCTACTTTTAATAGAAATGCTCTAGCACTCTTTTGTGACAACTCAGAGCTCAGCTCTAAGTACAGAGAATTTATCAAGTGAATTACTAAGGAAACTTGTGCCTATCAAACACTGTAAAGTCCCCTGACCCCCGGATCCTTCCACTTTCACACATTACCTTGTAGACATGCTCTAGTTTCCAGTCTAGAAAGATAATTGAAGTGCAGGATAAGCTCCACATAACTTTTCTAGAGAGATTTTTATTTCCTAATGTTTTAGTTCATTTTTTAGTAACTTGCAACTTTAATATAACATGAGCTACATTTGAAATAACAGAGAGGAATGCATATAAGGGCACTTCTTTCTGTTTGTTTTAAAACAAAAATCAGTCATGAAAAATTCAAAGGAGAGATATGAAAATTTGAACAGAAGTCTCAGTCTTGATGGACTATTTTTTATTCAAGGAACATTCTTTATACTTTAAGTCATGTGTTTAGATATATATCCCTCTCCCTCCACCCTGATTTGGTACCCGGATTATGTTTAAAATAAGTTTCAGGATTGTGTTGACTCAGTTTTTATGCAGAGATAAGCTCTCTAAAATAAAATGCCTAAATATTTAGTTAACTGCAAGATTGAAAAGCCTCTGAGATGCTGGTATAATCAAAGCTAAAAATAAACTTAGCAATCGTATATTGAGTATATTAAAAAATAAGCAATATTAGCAGACTTTTGTTCTGCAGCCTTTTAAAAATATTTGTGACCTTGAGATTGAGATGTGCTAGTATGCAGGAGAAGATGAGTATCATTTGAAAAATAGAGAAAAATGTGCATATTTGTTTTTAGTTCAGTTTTCTGATGTAGTAGGGATGATTAATCTCATAGACTGTTGGAGCTGAAAGAAACCTTAACTTTCAATTTAAGCATTTCCTTCATTATAAAAGAACGTGAGAATAAGAAAAGTCCGGAGAAGGAAAAGGAATTCTTCACCAAATCTCTCAAGCAGTAGGTGGCAAATCCACTACTAGAACCCAGGGCTTCTGGCTTCTAAGTTGATGCACTTTTCATTATGCCATGCTATTTTACAGACATTTCTTTCTTCTTCTTTTTTTAATCTTTTATTTATTTATTTGAGCAAGAAAGTGAGGGAGAGGAGCACGAGCAGGGGTTGGGAAGGAGAAGAGGGAGAAGCAAACTTCCCACCAAGCAGGGAGCCTGATGCAGGGCTGCCCCAGGACCCTGTGATCATGACCTGAGCTGAAGGCAGACACTCCGTTGACTGAGCTGCCCTGGCACCCCTTATGTGGACATTTGTTTATCTTTATTTTTATTTATTTTTATTTTTTCCATAACCTAGCCACCCTATCCCTTTTGTGGACATTTGTAAGAATGATGTAGTAAGGGCTCATTTATTCATTCATTTTATTATTAACTTGGCAAACTTAACAGGAAACCCACTTCACCCATTGTATTAATTTTATATGGCTGTGTTAAAAAATCACTGCAAACTGAGTGGCTTAAAGCAACCCTTCATAGTTCTGATGCTTGGAAATCCAGCATGATGTGTCTGGGTTCTCTGCCCACCCTGAAATCAAGGTGTTGGATGGCTGTGTTGACATCTGGATTCAAAGTCCTCTTCTAAACACTGTGCTTTTGTGATTGACAGAATTCAGTTTGCCATGATTATAGAACTTGAGTCCATGATTCCTTGCTTCCTGTCAACTTGCCCCCGTTGTGTCATCTAGTGGCAGTCCTGCATTCCTAGTCATGGGCCTCTCCCATTTTCAAGCCAACAGCAGTATGTAGAAACTTCTTGTGCTTGAAATCCCTCTGAGACTTTCTTTTGCTACCTGCCTGAGGAAACTCTGCTTTTATTTATTTATTTATTTTAACTATTTTGTTTATTCTTTAGAGAGAGAGAATGAGAGAGCACATGAGAGGGGAGAAGGTCAGGGAGAAGCAGACTCCCCATGGAGCTGGGAGCCTGATGTGGGACTAGATCCTGGGACTCTGGGATTGTGACCCGAGCTGAAGGCAGTGGCTTAACCAACTGAACCACCCAGGCACCCAAAACTCTGCTTGTAAATAAGGACTTGCATGAATAGATTAGGCCCATTCAGGTATCCTCTGTATTTTATCCTCTGAGTTGGGACTATAATTATGTCTCCAAACTCCTTTAACCTAGTACTTAAATTAGTGTTTGACTGAACAACTCTAGGGCAGAAATCTTAGAGGAGCCATCTTTAGAATTCTGCCTACTGCATCCAACTTCCTAATTTACCTTATTGCCAAACAGGACAAAACTTTCGACAGACCTCACCATCTGTGACACTTCTGTGAATCCTGAAATAAAGACAACTATATGAGATTAGTCTTTTTTATTCCAAAGGCCTAGTGATGGAGATGGCCTCTGGGCAGCAGTAACTCACAAAATCCAGGCACTTGATTGCATAGAAAAGGCAGTGTCATGAATAGCCTAATGGTCATAGCTGAAGTTGTTTTCAGTAAGGCAGCTGGGACAACTTGATGCAACAGGAAGTAATTTTTGGTTGAAGAGTGAGAAAGAATTGTAGTATAAGAACATGGTTCAGGGGAGCCTGGGTGGCTCAGTTGGTTAAGCAACTGCCTTCGGCTCAGGTCATGATCCCGGAGGCCTGGGATCAAGTCCCACATCGGGCTCCCTGCTCGGCAGGAGGCCTGCTTCTCCCTCTCTCACTCCCCCTGCTTGTGTTCCCTCTCTGGCTGTGTTTCTCTCTGTCAAATAAATAAAATCTTTAAAAAAAAAAAAAGGAACATGGTTCAAACACCTTTGCCCTCTTCATGGATACTGCAATCAACTAGGAGTACTGAGCCCAAGTCAACAAGAAAAGGTTGTATTCCACATACTCAGTTGAAGAATAAAAAATCAATGGTAGGATTTGAGAGAAATTCCTACCAAGAAATAGCTTAATGTTCAGCCGCATAAAAAGGCTAAACTGAATGAGAAAAATAGTTAACTTAAGCAGTTCCCCAGTAGCTTCTTAGTCATTTACAATGAAACTCAAATCCCTGGTGTGACCAGAAAGGCCAGCATCATTGGCCATCTTTCTGTTCTCTAGCATGCCAAGTTGTTTCCCACCTCAGGACCTTTGCACACACTCTTCTGCATCTCTGCAATGTTCTTTTAGCTTTTCATGTGCCTTTTTATGTAGCTCATTCTTTCTTCCTCAGATCTTAGGCTAGATGTCACATTCTCAAAAAGGTGTTTTCTCATTGCCCTATTTATAACATTACCATCTTTTTTCCAGCCTCTGGGACTTTCTGTCACATCACCCTGCAAATCTCCTATAAAGCCTAAACTGTTTGCTTTTTAAGAGTTGTCTCCTGCCTTTAGAATGCCTCTCCTTGAATCAGGTTTTATCTAATTCACCTTTGTCTCCCCAGTGTTTAGATCAGGGGTGGAGAGCATGTAGTAAATAGTCACTAATTGTTGGATGTTAAAGGAGTCTAGAAAAGTTAAAAGTTCTATTGTCACAAAGGGAAATCATGGCATAGGAGGGAGTAGCGCTCTCCTTGAGGGCTTGAGGAAATCTAAGCCTGTCACTTGACCCATTGGTATTCCTGATTACTAATTTGGTAATTGGGGTATTAGTGACTTAATGACTAGCCCAAGGTCATACAGTTAATCCTAGTAGGAGCTAAGATTAGTTTCCAGAATATTTGATATTTTTGTTGATTCTCCCACGAGGAGGAACTGGTCTGTGTTGAAAATATTCAACTTTTTTTTTTTAAGATATTAATTAATTAATTAATTTATTTATTTATTTGACAGAAACACAGCTAGAGAGGGAACACAAGCATGAGAGTGAGAGAGGGAGAAGCAGGCTTCCCACCGAGCAGAGAGCCCGATGTGGGGCTCAATCCCAGGACTCCAGGCAGATGCTTAACAACTGAGCCACCCAGGTGCCCTGAAAATATTCAACTTTTGAACTCCTTTGCCTTTGAAACAAAATTAAATAAGTGATAGCCATTTCATGTCCCATTTCAGTTTACTCTTCATAGTCTCTTCATTTTTTTTCTGCTTATACCTTCTCTCCCAACTTTGTTGTTTTCATTTTCAGTGTCTATTAAACAAAAATGATGACAGATTCATCTCCTGGTGGAAATTACACATCTTTTGAACTCTGGCCAGTGTTCCTCACCCTCAACACTCCTGGCTTTGTTAAAAATATCATTTACCCTTTGAGATACTTGTGTGGTCAGTACTGAGACCAAATTAAGGAGAAACTTCAAAGGTTTGAGCAAAACAGGAGAGATGTGAGTGGCAGAAAAGTACACAGAAATTATCTCCAAAATAAAACATTCTCTCTGTGTATCTTATGTAGATTTTACTGGGTATTTCATTCTTTGCTGAAATTTAACTGAGGTGCTTTGTGTTTAGTCAACTCCATGTGAATTTTACCTCGGCAAGTGCGAAACTTGTTTTCAGGTTTTTGTTGGTTTTGTCCTTTTGCATCCTTTAACCTCTTTTTATTAGCTCTCTGGAGTTTTCTTGAGTAAACAGGAATTCACTATGTACTGTATGGGTGGGGTTGCTTTTGGCTTTTAACTATGTGAAAGAATTAGAGGGATAAAAGAATAGTAAAGCCAAGACCCTTTATGCCAAGTTTCTAGATTGAGATCTCTATTGTTGGGCAGTGATAAGAAGACTGATACTGGGTATCTTTATAGTCTTACTCTGTTTCCAGCTTAGGGCCTGCCAACCAGAAGATTGTCAAGGTTTTCCTTGTTTGATTAATATGACTGACTGATGACAGATGTTTTGTTGTTGTTTTTCGTTTTTTGGGTTTTTTTTGAGGAGCTGGGGAGGCCTCCCATTGATAAAGCTGTTTTTGGGCAAAGCATGCTTCTACTGGAATGGTGGGAAAAGTAACCTGAACCCCCCAGACAGGAAAATCGGATGAACTGGGGCTAGGACAGAGGGTGGGCACAGCCTTTTACATTAGTATGGAGAGTGTTTAACTCTTAGTAGCTGTATCTTACTTGCAAACAGATAAATGAGGAGTAAAATAACTTTACCCTAAGGATTCCCCATATCCACACATTTTGAAGGCTCACTTTGCTTGTTTTATTAGAATACCTGCAGTGTTCTTTACAGATCCTCAAATACTTAACAGAGGGGAAAACTGAGCTGAACTGTTCCAATTCATTAATGATTACAAAATATTAAGAAATTGAGATAGAGCAAAGTTAAATTATAATGACTTTTTAAATGGACATAAGGATCAATGAGAAATCAAGATAAAGCAAACCTGAAATTATAATATTTTTGATGGGCTTAGTGTGCCTACTTTAATTTTTTGAAATCTGAACTGCTAGACTATCTGCTTCTATATAGGACAGCTAGAAATCGAAGTAAGACATGTGTTATTAAAATATAACCCTTTACCATTATGGATGTCCCTGTCGAGTTGAGGAGATCAGGACTTGAAAAAGATGATTATGGAGTATAAATAGGCTTAATGCAATTTCCCAAAGTTTAGTTGTCACCGCCGACCTTGATTTTGGTCATACTTCCATAACATTTGTCCTGCTTGCTATTGCTATTATTATTATTACTTCGATTCATTTCATTTTCTTTATTTGCCAGAGTAAATACATTTAGAGTAAATACATTCAGAGTAAAAAAGTAAATACATTTCTTACTACGTATACCAGTGTCACTTACTAGACTAAGGGAACCCTAAAAATAAATGAGATGGGAACAAAGCTGTATTGGTCATTTCTAATAGATACCTGTACTTGCTAAAACTTCTGAGTCTATAGTTGGGTTTTTTTCTCTGTTTAAAAAAAAAAAAGAGGGATGTTAGCAACTATTAATTGAAGACATGCTAATACCAAGTGCACTTCTTTTAGATGCTATCACAAAGGTTTAAAGAGAATGGGATTATAGTTAACAAAAACTGTGTTATAGTTAAACTTGCTAAGAGACTAGATTTTAATTGTTCCCAACATTAGAAGAGATGGTAAGTATCAGAGCAGATAGATGGGTTATGCTGCTGTGGCAATCATAGGGCCATATGAAATGTATCAAATCAGTATGTCTATAACTTAAACCTACATAATGTTGTATGTTAACTATGACTCAATTTTGAAAAGAATGTGAAGGGAATATGTTGACACAGTGTTTTTGAAGGATGTGTCTCTGGGCCAACTGAAATGTCTTATACAGCAGCATAGATCTCACACTTGGGGAATGCAGGCCACGAAGGAAGGAGGCTGCTGAGATCAGCCATGGTGGTTTGGTTGGTCTTATGTGTGCTGGGAGTAAAGGCAAGCTTTTAAAAGCCATTCAGTGTAAATAGGTGGAAGGTGGTGATTTAGAGGGTTTATAAATATTTGTAGTTTAGTTTAATCTTTAGTAGACAGTTCTAATATAAGACTTTCATTTTCTCTTTCCCAGTCCATTCCTCCTTGCACTTTGGACAGTTGGGTTTCTGTTTTTCATTATTAACTTTGCAGCATGCAGAATGGCAATTATTTTGTATATCTGGAATAGTGGAGAAAAGCGTATAGGTGAGAGATACTGACACATACTTCCCTTTGTCTGTTTGAGGACTGAGGTCTGAGTGGGATCACAGCATACTGTAGGAGAGGATGTGCATACCCTTTGTGCAGATGACTTTTGGCTGAGTTGGAATTAACGACTGATGTTCCTGTGCTCCCCAGCGGGATTCAAACTGTATTGGTCTTATAGTATTTCAGAATGCTTTCGCATACTTGATCTCGTTTTTTTTTCTGCATGCTCTCTGTTGGCATGTGAAGCATAATTAAGAAGGCAAATAATGTGTAAAAGTATGTGAAATATTTGGCCTCCCAATTGCAAACAGAAATAACTTGTTAGGCTCAACGCTACTTCCTTCCATTAGTGTTGATAATAAAGTGTTGGTTTTAGGCATGTTTAATAGTTAACTCTCTTTAGAAAATTTGAATCACTATTCAAAGCCTTAAGTTTTCTTTATAGCTTTTGCTTTGATAATCCCATTGCTGGAAAAATTTTTCAAGCCCATAATCAAAAATAAGAAAAAGGATCCATTTGGGTGTATGGGTGGATCATTCATTAATGAATTATCTTTTAAAATGGGAAGAATCTGCATTTTCATCAATAGGGCAATGAGAGTAAACCATGATATAACCACTCTTTGAGTGTTTATACTGTCGACACCATAAATATTGAGTGCAGAAAAGTGCTTAGTAAGTGAAGAGATAATATGAGAGTAAATGTGTGTTACACACAGTTGCAACTGTGCAAATTCACACAAACACATCCAAAAACACCCAAGACACAAGAAAAGAAAGCAACTGCTCTTTGGGTGATGGATATTTTAAATAAAATGTATTCTTTTTTTTTTTTTTTTAAGATTTTATTTATTTGACAGAGAGAAACACAGCGAGAGAGGGAACACAAGCAGGGGGAGTGAGAGAGGGAGAAGCAGGCTTCCCGCTGAGGAGGCAGCCCGATGTGGGGCTCGATCCCGGATCTCTGGGATCATGACCTGAGCCGAAGGCAGTTGCTTAACCAACTGAGCCACCCAGGTGCCCCCTAATAAAACATATTCTTAATGTTCTTTTAGTGCTATTAATATTTTTGTCAGTAGTAGTACTCAGGAGAAGAAAAAAAGGAAACCAAGTTGACCACATATCTGTAAAAGCAAGGGATAGTAAGACAAAGTCAACCTCAGTTGTATAGAGAAGTTGAGCAAAGATGAATCTTATTAGAACCATTAAACTTCATAATAACTTAGCTTTTGATTGTGTAATGGTACTTGCCAGGCTCAGATACTTACCTTGGCTTAGCGTCAGCACAATGCTTGGCCTATTATTGTCATTCATGAAGGGATAGATGGTGGATGGATGGGTGGGTAGGTGGATGATTTTTAGGAACATAAATCCAAATTAGAATTTAATATTGAAGTGGTTGGGAATAAGAATACCCCACAAACAAGTGTATTTCAAAGACTAATCTAGGCATTGAGATAAATAGAGTAGAGTAGGATGGAATAGGACAGGAAACACTAATTAGAACCAAGAGGATCTACTTAGAGAAGATTTAATGAGTACCATTAAAGAGAAGGGAGGAACCCAGTTTGTTAGAGAACACAAGACATTCAAGGTTGAAGAAGTCACATTTTCGTGGATATGGAGGTAGGAGAGGGTGGTACATGGATGTGGATTATCCTGGCTGGGAAATAGGTCAGTGATGAGCAAGAATTTGTTAGAAGCTCTTGATACCCTTGGAGAGGTGGACCTTGTTGCTCTGAGAGGAATGTATCTGGTGAAGGGCCAGAAGTTTTGAATTAGCCTTACACCCAGAGTTCTTTCAGACAAGCCTCCTTGTTCATGGGTAGCATATCTGGAGCAGTTTTCCTCTTTCCCTTCCCCCATCATCATCACCACCATCAGTCCCACTGCCGCCTTTATCATCATCAACATCATCACCACCATCATCATCGTCATCATCATCATCATCTCCTCCCACTTTGCTGTTCCCTCCTTTATTCCTCATAATACCTCTGAGGTGGGTTGACACCGATTTAAGTAATTTGCCTGAAGTCATACAGCTAATAAGTTAGCAATAGTAAAATTTGAGCCCAGATAATCTGGTATGAGAGCCAGTTCTCTTATGCATTGTTAAACTGCACAATAGCTTCTGGGTGAAGGATTATAATTCATTTATTAATAATAAAGACCTACAACAACTCAGCCTGTCCTCTCTCAAAAAATCACATTAGGATCTTCAGATTTTTTGAGATAAATCTCAAAAAATTTTTAACATGCAAATATTATATATGCTCTTAAAAATCCAAATGGTATGGTGGAAGAAGTGTGAGGAAGGTGAAGAATGATTATCCAAATTCCCATCTTGCACAGATGATTACAGGTAATGTTTTAATGACCATTATTTTAGTCCTCTTGGAATACTGAAAAATTTTACATTAGTGGTATTGTACTTCATTGTTTTTATGTTTATATCCTCGTATTTTATGCGTGTGTATATTAATGGGATTGTGCTCTGTAGACTCTTGGGTTTTGTGCTCTTTATATAGTTTCACAGAGATCTCTTATACTGGGTTAATGAGTGTAAGTATACTACTCTTTGACTTGGAATTGTCTCTTTTCCCAGCAGTGTGCTGGCACATAATAGATGCTCAATAAATATTTGATTAAGGACTCATTTTGCTTCTGTTGTTTTAAGCCATAATAGTTAAGCAGTCTTTTTAATGAACATTTCATTTGTTTTCCGTTTTTCACTGCTAATAAATAACACCCTTCCCCTGTTTCAGGTCAGTTTGCCATTTTGTAAAGTAACCTTTGTAGGGTAGAAGACTCTTGGCAAGGTGAGGACAAAGCATTTTCCCCTCCATTCAGCTGGGCATTTTCTGGCTGCCATTGACCATTCCCATTAGGGACATTTACACTTGAAATTATTTCCTCCTCCAGCAGAGGCCAGATTTAAACAAACAGAACTTGATTTTATGTTGGCCTTTTCTTTGGAGACTCTTTATCTTTTGTGGTTAAAGGCACCAGTTGATTATTTCATGCCTTTTGTTCAGTTATGGTCATTTTCTCCTAGCTGAATTAGGGGAAGAGAAATTAAATGCCAGAAACACTTACTGTACATTTTAGAGTAGTGGTTCTCACTTTTCTGGAATCTGAGACTCCTATGAGATTTTAAGGAAGCTGAGGACTTGCTCGTTAGAGAAATAGGTGTGTGTGTTCAGAGCCTCATGGCCCCTGGAGGTGGGAGGCCCAGGGTGAAAACCCCTGCACCTTGAGGACCTGTTCTCTCCCTGCTTTCCTGCCTCCATCCCTCTGCTCTTTTCATGTGATGGTGTTTCAGGGACACTGCTGTAGAAACTTGACTAACTTTTTTTTTTAAGATTTTATTTATTCATTTGACAGAGAGAAACACAGCGAGAGAGGGAACACAAGCAGGGGGAGTGAGAGAGGGAGAAGCAGGCTCAGTGGGAGTCCGATGTGGGGCTCGATCCCGGGTCTCTGGGATCATGACCTGAGCCGAAGGCAGTCGCTTAACCAACTGAGCCACCCAGGCACCCCAAAACTTGACTCACTTTAAAAAAAATGTTCTTGTTGAGTTTGAGGATTGGGCTGTATATAGAGAGTTAATGACTGCTTCTTGGTAGGCAAAAAGAAAGACTGCATCATTTTATTTTCCATCAATGTGTATAAGTAGCCTCTCATCAGATACCTTTTGAGGATACTGTTAGTAATATTAAGCTAATGAACAGATACTTCTGAGGCATTCCCGAGTAGCACAGTTGGTTGCAGTGAAACTCCCACCAGGCACGATGCTGCCACATATGGTAAGCACTCTTGAACCAGTCCTACTCTTGCTTATGGTTATAGAGAGACAGTAAAACTTGGTTTCTGGCCTTCAAGGACTTGTGATCTAGTATAGGAAGATGAGCATGTAAAGCAGTCAATGGAGCAGACTTTGATTTGTGGGCATGGTTTGCTAACAAATACCAGAAAGTGGCTCAAGGGAAAAAAAGATAATTTTTTGACTGATGTATCTGAAAATTCTAGGGGCAGACTTTGTCTCTGAGTGTTTTCCTCTCTGCATGTGTGACCCAGTAGCTGCCCACTCCTAGTGGTCCCAGGCTCACATGACATGACCCTCACAGTCAGCAGGCTAGTGAGAAGACTGATTTTTTCCTCCCCTGTAATTCCAATAAAAGTCTTAGAGTTGTGTCCAGTGCCCAACCTGAGCCAGTCACTGTGGTCAGGAAGGGGGAGGATAGACTTATGTTGATTGACCAGATTTGGTCATGTGGCTATGAAGAGGAGGGAACCACCTGGACTGACATTTAAGGAGGAGTGGTTCCCTAAAGGAGACTCGAGGTGCTTTTCCCAGAAGGGGGACTGGCTCCGGGGCAATTCAAAATAAGGATCAGCACAATAATGATCTGCTGATAGAAGTCACTGTATGTGGAGGGTGGGTGATGGGGAGAATGTGCCAATCACTCTAAAGGAAGGAAAGAAGAGGGAAATGAATGAATGAATCAAAGACTAAATTAGCCTTCTTTTAGGACATGGAATTCTTTCTATGAAACTTGTAAAAATGTGATTCAGTTAATATAACATCAGATTTCTGTCCTCTTTTGGTGAAATTCTATAAGTTCTTTCTTAAGATGGCATTTTAAGTTTAAAGACTAAAGAATAGGTGTAAAAATAATTTTTTTCTGAGAGGGTATTATTATGATACTTGGTGTGATGGGTCTGTGTATCTGATGGATTTTCTAAGTAGGAGGAAAAAATCCCAAGTTGTAACTATTTAGCCCATGGCATTTGTAAGGGACGGTGTTAGGTAATATATTGTAAACTCTTGACTAGTTGGTAGGAGAGAATAATGATAATTAAATTAAATATCATACTTGTGAAGAAAAGACCTTGGAGAGGAAGGAAAGTGTTTATACTTGAGAAAGTTCCACTTGTCTGGAACTTGACAGTAGCCAGTAGGTGCCACCTACTATTTTCTGTGGCATGGAGACCCCTCTCACCACTGCTGAGAGTCTGATGTGTCCTTTCCTTATTGCAGGCCTGGAAAAGCTGCCATCCCCCGGGCTGAGGAGGCCCCAGGGTATACGTAATTAGCTGTGCTGCAGGAAGCTTGAACAGGTTTAATCATATTTCTAAGCAAAAATCTATTTTTTCTGGGAGTCAGAGCTAGAGCCCTCTTTTCTGTGCTTGCTCATTTTTTTTTTTGAACTGACGTTGATGATGATGTAAGTTGCTGACCCCTTTTGAGCACTTACTGTGTACCATGCTTTGTGCTAACAATACCACATGTATAGTTTCATGGTCCTGTGAGGGTAGGTACAGTTGTTTATGCCTGTTTGCATTTGAGTAATCTGCAGCAGAGAGAAGCCATACCCTAACATCATTGAGTTCAGCACCAGGCTCATCTAGGGCGAGCTTGATGACCTTTCTGATGAGTGACATTTGGAATAGACAAGTGTCTGTCTCATGCCTGGGACAAAGTCGTTTGAGGGAGCTGGCATTAAGGAAGATGTTATTTTATTTCCTTTTCATGTGATACTTGAGGTTTAAGATACTAAGCAGTGATCCAGAGTTGTGATATCATTTGCTATAGAGGAGGAGAAAGTCAGAAGCAGCGAGAGACCGGCTGGCTGGCTCACCCTCAGTCGTTGGAGGGCCTGCTCCTTCTTAACCTCTCTTGCCAGACCATTTGAAGAGGGTAGTTACCCAGACACAATTTACGGTCCATAGGTTTCCTGCTAACATTTGAGGAAAAGAAAACTCATCTGAAAAGGGGACTACTTTAAAAGACTCGTATCATTTGGGACTTATTTCTCTTTATTTTCAAATGAAGCCTTGATCTCAAACCTTTGTATTACATTGGTTTTTACTTTTTTTATATGACATTTTAAAAATGGTATTTCTTTATATTGGATGTAAGGTTACCCAAGTAAATTTTTATTCCATTTATCACCATATTTTAGTGTAAGTTTTCAGTGTTATTAAGAATAGATTTGTGTTGCTTGAGAGTTGTACTAGCTCACCCCTTTTAGTGACTTCACCTTAGGGGTACCTACAGAAGGGAGACAGACCACGAAGCATGGGTAAGAAATAGGTGCTGGGCTTGCCCATGAGGATATTCATTGCCGCTTTGTTGAAAAAGCAAATAGATACACATGGGTCGGTGGTTGGGTGGGTAGTTATGAAGGAATTGCTCACATTGCCTTCCTAATATGGGTCCTTCCTGAGGAGTGTCCGTACAGTGGTTTGCCACGCAGTGCTTTCTTATGGAGTGCAGCCCGATGTGCACGGATGAGAAGATCGCTGTGGCAGTAGTGACATCCGAAACTTTGTGGGCAGTATGGTCTCAGTCAAGTCAGTGGAAGGATGTTTGTGAGGTATGCACACATGCTCTTCCAAGTGTACAAATAATTTCTATTTCTACATTTCTACAAATGATAGTCAAGAATTGAAGAGGTGAAACCTTGGGGGAGGAGCTGGGGACTTGAGCTTTGCCTTTTTAATTTTTCAGTATGGTTTGATTTTACCCCATGCCACCAGTACTGAAAATAACACCTATGGGTTACGGAAGAATAAAAGTGAGATTTAAATAATAAAATAAGCCTCTTTGCACTCTGTAACGGAAACCACCATTGTGTTTCAGAAGAGCTAGGTCTGTCACTATCATAAGGTCCAGGGCGCTTCCTTTTCCCTCTCTTCCCCAGGCTTTATGAAACTATTCTTAATTATTCCCCGCATGTTTAAAAATGGGTCAGTGACACAACCCAAAAAGACTTGGCTTTTTGGGGTGGTGATGAGGAGAGTGCCAGCAGAGGATGTGAAGCTTGCTTCTTTGATCTTCCTTTGTTTTTTGCATTGGTGACTGGTTCCTCGCCCTTGCCCTCCTCTTGTCCATGTCCATTTTGAAGAGATTATTTTTGGATAAGGCAGTACCCTAACATTTTAAGCTTTTGCCTTCTAGATTTTTACAGCATGTTTTTCACGTTCATTTATTATCCTGTTTTCTATTTGATTAGTTACATTAAATTTAATATCCAGTATTCTGATCGTTATTGCTCTGTTATTATTTAGTGTGCTGGTCTGATTTTGTCATTGCCTTGGAATCCTGTTCCATTCATCTCTTATCTCAGTCCTTTGGTGCTTCTTTCTGAATATCTGGATAATTCAGTATCTCTGTCTGACCCAAATAGACAGATAGGTTTTTCTTGATGCCCCTGATTACCCTGGTTACAAATCTGAAATGGTATAACCAAGAACTGTCATAGAAGGAAACGTTCTGGTTCTTCATGCTGTCTTGTTCTCCTGACACTCAATCTTGACTGCATGATGCCTACAAACTCCTTGTTAATGTTCAAGAATTGGAGGCAGGTCCTTTTTGCATTGGTTTTCCATGCAAGTAGATTATTTCATACACAAGGATGACTTAATGTTTTATTTTTAAAAGGCACTAACTTTATATACTGACTTAACATTTATCAAGTATTTTTTTTTTCTGAACATGTGCTCATGTTAGGAGCTGCTATTACTCTTGTCTTTTGTGGGTGAGGAAGCTGAGCCTCCTCTAGAGTTCAGGCCTCAATGGAAGGCTCTAGGCCTGTGCTTTTCATATCCACACACTGGCCCTGTGTTACTAGTGCTCAAGGAATTTGGCAGGCTCATCTTCAGGAGGGGGTACACATTTTTGGCAATATATTTTTCTCAGCTGTTTAACACCCCTATATTGTTTTCCACCTTTGTTCCTTTCTCCCTTTTTCCCTGGCTATGTTGGGCCCAGTGGTTGATCAAGACCTTCTTTTCAGTTTTACTGTACCCCTGTCCCCTCAACCCCCCAATCTTCAGTCTCAGGCTTTTCATTTCACCTGAGGAGCTTTCTCCATTAATTCAGTACTGACTTGCCTTGCTTGTAAGATCTAGCACCAAACTGCCCTCTTTCTGGAAATCTGGCCTTACCTGATACATCCAACTTTGGTCATTCCCAATCTCCGTTAGCCCTTTGCACACAGTTATCAAAGATCACCATCTTAGATACTGAGTGGGAAGTGGAAGGCAACTGGTTTTGTAATGAAAATGGTGGTGAAGTGAGTCAGAAAATTTGATGTTCAGTCCACTGGTACAAGTGAATTGCACGCCTTGGAAAAGTCACTTGTCTTCTCTGGGCCTGTGATTCTCCTGCTGTTAGATGGGAAAAGGTAGACTATAGATGGGCTTCTAGGTCAGCAGTTTTCAAATCCTGTTAGGACCCTCTGGGAGTCTTTGTTTGTTGACCTGAAGGGAAGACTTCTGCCCAGCCTCACTTTCCTCTTTGTAGTGTACTGAGTTTTCACATTTGACTGATTGATGGATTGATAGATTTTTTTTTTTTATAAAAGGATTATCTACTAATAGCTTGAAGATCAGCAGATTAGATGATCCTAGTGTGATCACTCTGCCTTACACACAGGAAGTTACTCAAAGAATCGTCTTCATTTGATTGACTTTGTTCTTTAGATGTTTCCTATGTGTGTGGTGTCCCTAAAGGATTCTGTAGAATAAAGGGAACTCCGGTCTTTGTATCATGGGTCACCTAGATAGTATTAAGAAAGCATAACAAAATTAGTCCAGGCACATGCATTTATCATAACTGAATTCAGCTATTAAGCATTCTATGAAGAACACAAATATGGTGTGGCCTCCACATGCAAGCAACTGTATTGACTTGGTGCTCAGTTAAGGGAACCAGCATGTGTAGGAAACCCCCTCTGTGGAACTTAATGGTGTACAGAGGTGTTTTTTTTTTAGAATTTAGATAGGACAAAGCACATTGTGATGCATGTGCAGCTTAGGGGATTTTCAAGAGAAATTTTCACTTGATCTGGGTTTTGTCTTAAATGTTACCTGTATAACCTTATACCCAGTTTAGACTGGAGGTATCATTATATTCCATTTCTCTTCATGGGAAGTTTTTCTCTATGGATTCTGCAGATTTTTATTATGTGGTGATCCTTCCATAATGCTGCTTTACTCTTTAAAAACATTAAAAAAATTCTTTTGAAACAGGAATATTTCAAAAACATTTGAAAAGAACCGGTGTTAAGGAAATTGTAATTTTGTAAAGTAAATACACGAACTGATGTCAGAACAGCAGTCTGTGCAGAGCATCTGCTGTTTCTGAGGGGCAGAAAAGGGTAGATTATCTTGGTCTAGCCTTTTGCTGACCTTGAAATTAACCAAAGTATAAGGCCTCTGTGAGGCTTGCCCCAGTCATTATTACTATACTTATTTATTTTCTCCATGAAGTCATTAACATCTATCCATAATAAATATACGCATTCAACATAAATTCAGCCAAGGAAGAAAAACACACCCCATAAGTCCATGTATTGAAAAATGCAGAGCTCATAAGATATACTGCCAGGAAAAGATATTTTTTACATGCCAAAAATATAAATTGAGATCTTACTAAGCTGGATTGGAAAGATAGTTCTGCAGAGACATCTGGTTCCCTGTAGGTGGAATTTCAACTCTTAAAAACAAGCACACCAACTTAAATAGTGTGTCAACTACAGAAAATTTAGATTTTGAACCTATTGGCTCATGCTTTTCTGTGTTTGGAAACATTCTCAGGTAGGTGCTTTTCATTGTATCATGGATAGGCCTCTGTAAATGCAATTTTTAGTTTACATGCCACCCATTGAGCACCCTAAGTGTGGAAGAGTATGTCTTTTCCCTAAGAGTTCCAGCAAAAGTCCTGTGGCTGACATTTTCAGTGGCTTGAGTCAGGTTCCAGGTCTATTCCTGAAGTGATTGCTGTGACTGTTGGGCCATATCTGAGTCAGGTGCTAGCCCATGGGTTAGCTCCACCTGACCACACAGACAGAGATAAGGGAAGAAGTAGTTCCCCAAGGGAAAGTTGAGGGTTAATAGTAGAAGGGTGAATGGATCTTAGGCAAGCAGAAGCAACACATGTTCTCATAATGAGCAATTGAAAGGGGTCTTATAGACCAGCTTCAGAGGCGGCTATTTGTGGTGATGGGTAAAGAAATTATATAGAAGTAATGCTTCAGCCCTGGGTTCTTCCTTAAGATGATGGTTTTGCTTGATTTAGGATCTGTACCTTTTATTGTATGGCATTGCCAGGCTGATAAAGAGAACTTCACACATATTCATTTGGTTATCAATACACAGGTAGTTATCAGTTATCCTGATTTTGCAAAGAAAGTAGACTGAGGAATAATCCTGTTTTGATTTCATTATTTGTTTCAAAAGCATGTGGAAGGTTGGCAAATTTTTGTTGGATTGACTTGACCGAAGGTCATGGGGCTGCCACACGTCAACCCAGGTAAATTTTTTCCCCTGTGAAATGATGATCTCTGGATATTTGCCTCAGTTTTTTGTGCTGAACCCTGTAGTTTCCTGGGTACCAGTCAGCCTTTGTGTGCTTGGTTTAATCCACTTGGCAGAGCCTGATGTTGCTGCCTTCAGAAGTCTCTTAGCCTTCTCCTGATTAGGAAGGAAAATGGAAGGTGGTAGGGAAAGGCAGCAAAAACATTTCTCACTTTGCCTATCCAGGGACAGATCTGTGACCCTCCCTTGACCACAAAAATTCACTGAGGAAGTCGGTGAGTCAGAGATACACTAGGGTAGACATCATTAGCACAATTTAGTGAGCCTCTGGTATCATGTGTGTATGTGCGTATTTAATAGGTACTGTTTTCCTTCCAGAGTAAATTCACCAGCATGAAGAACATGAGCAGTACCTTGAAGGTTTCCTCAGCCCTGTGTTTGGGGTGGTTGATAGATTACCCACAGAGGCATGGGAACCTGACCTGGTTCCTCTAGATCACCCCAACTTTATTTTCAGTGATTCTGACATCTTCACAATATTTTCCATTTTATTCCTGGGTCTTGCAGACCTTCCCATAATGAGAATATTCTGTCGTAAAATTTTCCTTTCTGCATTTAGTGGGGCAGGGTTAGGTTTTTGTCTCTTTATGTCTTAGCTGTATTGAGAGGGTTTATATGACATGCCTGGGGCTTTAGGGACATCAGTGGGATATCCTAGTCAATGAATGCCTCTTCCTTCATCAGCAGTGCCACTCCGAATTTGTTTTCCCATTTCTTTACCTCTTTTTCTCTTTGTCAATGGGGGAAGTATGAGATAATGTTTGAGAAACCCTTGTTTCCCTTTGGAGAAAGGTGCGCTCTGTCCATTTATTTGTATACCCATCTACTGGCTAGAGTTAACCAGTGGCCACTCCCAACATTGATTTAAGCTCTTCAGACTCAAAATTGAAATACCAGTAGAGAATGATGGCCAAGAGTGTGGTCTGGTCAGACAACCTGGGGTTGAATTCAGGCCTCATCACTTACTCTTAATCTTGGCCCCAGATCCATAGCAATTAAGTGGGATAATTTTAACATCTCAGTTAAATGAGATGATCCATCAAAATCACCTGGCACAGCACTTGCTGCATAGTGAACACCCTATAAATGTCTTTATAATCGAAATACTGGAGCTTTATATCAAGAAGGGGATTTGCCATTTTTGTAAGTTGAAATTGGGGAAAAATACAAAGAGGCATAATGCCTGTTTTAATGGCGAATTTAGTCTTACCAGTCAGCTTTATCTGGATTTTTTTTTAAGAAAATTCAAACACTGCAGATTAAAGGCCTCCTCTAAGGCAATGCTATGGCAAAGCACAAGGGAGGGGAGACTGTTGGAAATAAATGTGACTTCAAACAAACTTCAATGTGACTTAACCAAATCTGATATGTGCAACTGGGTTAAACCCTCATTTGACCAAACCATTTCAGTGTGGACTGTTGGAGTCTATTAAGGAATTATCATTAAATTTGTTAGGTATCATAATAATATTTTTTATAAAAATAACATCATTAACATAAAAATAGCATTATTACTGATTTAAAGAAGATGGGGATTTATAAGAAATAAATTTTTCTTCATGTTTTCTCCCCGTCCTTCTTAATAAATAACAGTTACCTTGGCAATTTCAACTAGATGTTGTTTCTCTCTTCTCTTCTCCTCCCCTCCCAAGTCTACTAAGTTCTGAGGTCCCAGCTGGTGTCTGGGTTTTGCTCCACATTAGCTCTATTTGTGTCTCCAGCTGGAACAATTCTGCTCAAAAAGTAGATTATTTGCTGCAGGGAGCCATGGTGCATCCAGAGGGTACTGGGTGTGTTCCTTTTTTTTTTTTTTAAAGATTTTATTTATTTATTTGACAGAGAGAAACACAGTGAGAGAGGGAATACAAGCAGAGGGACTGAGAGAGGGAGAAGCAGGCTTCCCGCCGAGCAGGAAGCCTGATGTGGGACTTGATCCTGGGTCTCCAGGATCATGACCTGAGCCGAAAGCAGTCACTGAACCAACTGAGCCACCCAGGTGCCCCTGGGCGTGTTCCTTTTGACTCCTTGTTTTCACTTAGGATTTGACCACGATGGATGTCTCTCTTGGGGACTAGTTATACCACTGATGGGTTGCCTTATCAAGCCCTGCAGAAGTAAGATGCTAGGGAAGACTGACAGCTTTTAAAATATTTTAAAATTTCTTAAACACATAAAAAGAAAAGGACTATTCAGGGCCGAGTCCCCAAACTTGTATTCAGGCTGCATTATTTATATCCAGGGCAAGGAAGGTATATGTGTGAGGGTAAAGGCAAAGTGCCCAATTGTGAACCAATCCCAGGAGATAATCCCATATGAAGTTAACTCTCCTCAGTCACTGTTGCAGGCGCTTAGGAAGGGAGGGACAGTTACGGGAGGTAGAGACATACTCTGCCTACTGCAAATCTCTTTCCAGCAGTTCCAGAAACTGGAGAATAAGGTATCCTGGAGAGGAGTGTCAACTGGGTGGGTCATGCTCTATTGTCACTTTGAAATCAAATTTATAAATATATACCCACCATCCGGATGAAGGTAGAGAATATTTCATAGAAAGCTCCTTAGTGCACTCAGTCAAATACTCCTTCCCTCCCCCACCCTCCAGGTAATTACTATTTTAACTTCTGTCACCACTGATTAGTTTCCATGTTGTTGAACTTTATTTAAATGGAGTCATAGGGTTGTACTCCTTTTTTGGTGGCTGCTTTCCCTCAAATTAATGCCTGCAAGATTCTCTGTGCTTGCAGGTAGCAGTGGTTCTTTTTTATTGATCTAGAGCATTTCATTATAGGGAATACATCGCAATATTTTCATGCTTTTATTGTGTACGTTGGGTTGTTTTTAAATTTGAGCTCTGATGAATAAAGCCTCTAGGAATATTCCCCTACCTGTCTTTGACCGTAAGCACCCATTTCTCTTGAGTATATCCCTAAGAGTGGGATTGCTGGATCATAGGGTAGATGGATGTTTGCCTGAGTAGATAGTGCCAGATACTCTTGCAAAGTGGTTGTACCCATTTGCATTTCTACCACGAATGTGTAAAGGTTCTAATTTTTCTACATGCTCATCTGTACTTGGAATTGTCCTTATTTTTAAGGACACTGCTTTGTGTGTGTCAGGGTATCACTGGGTGTGTATTTGCATTTCCTTGATGAGTTGTGATATGGAGACCATGTGGGTATTTTCTTTTGATCAGTACCTCTGCCATCTTTTGGCCATTTTTTCAGGGCAAGCTTGTCTTTTCTATAAGGGCAATATGAATGTCAGGAGTCATTGCGAAGAAAAAAATGCAACATGGCTACGTGTGCCAGGAATGCTTCCTGCTTAGTGATACAAGGCATGGGTGTTGGTGTCTCACACCATGAATTGCAGTCCCAGCCTCCCTACCTGCTGGTTAGATATTTCAGTTTCTAAGTCCTTTTTCTCACTGTAAAAATGTGGATAACAGGGACGCCTGGGTGGCTCAGTTCGTTAAGCAACTGCCTTCGGCTCAGGTCATGATCCTGGAGACCGGGGATCGAGTCCCACATCGGGCTCCCTGCTCGGCGGGAAGCCTGCTTCTCCCTCTCTCACTCCCCCTGCTTGTGTTCCCTCTCTCGCTGTATTTCTCGCTGTCAAATAAATAAAATATTTAAAAAAAAAAATGTGGATAACAACAGTACCTATCTCAGCGGTGTGTCGAAAGATTAAATGGGAGAGGTGTCACTTACAATACAGTGCCTGATGGATTAGTAAGTGGTCAATGAATATTGTAAATGAAGAGCTATGCCTTTGTGGTAAGGAGATTCCTGTTGGATTGTGGGGTGTTATAAATGAGCCTTGAGTCATTTTTAGCACCAAGTGGTTGAACAACTCCTTTCTCCTATTCCATTTGTCTGGCCAAGATCTAAATGTCACCCTGCCCATTCCTGCAGTAACCTGTCCCAGCCACCCATTTTGTGGGGCCTTGGGCTACCATCCTGATTTATTGGATGGCTCAGCTCTTGAACTTCTCATTCTAGCCCTGACCCAACCTTTGTATTTTTTATTTTTCTTCCATTTTGACTAAGATACCTAATGCAAATTTAATTAAGCCCCTATTCTTTAAAAAAATTATTTTCAAGTAATCTGTAAACCCATTGTGGGGCTTGAACTTAAAACCCTGAGATCAAGAGTCACATGCTCCACCAACTGAGCCAGTCAGGTGTCCCAAGCACTTTTTAAGATAGAGTGCTAGGGTATATCTAGGGGGGAATCATAACCTAAAAGTACTGATTTCAGCTCTTAGGAAACTTAATATCTACTCAACTAGTAGTAATAAGTAGCTACCCCATCATTTGAATGTTTATTATATGCCAGACATCATCCCCAGTACATTGATGTATTAGCACATTTCACTGTAACACTATCCTTTTTTT